>JAYEAL010000229.1:0-46180 GCA_036419045.1 Scirpophaga incertulas | reverse complement strand
AAAAGTAGTATTTATGTATTATATCGATGTTGATTTAGAGTTTATTCGTAAAACAATCACACTTAATGACTTTAAGCTGCTTGGTCCCTTACACAAAACCACAGCTAAATATAGTAATGCTCTATATAGAAAAGTATAGAGAAATCATCATATGAATAGTTGTATGAGTGGCACAATTATAAACACCCATATCCATAGGAGAATTTAATTGTTGGTACACACAGATGATGTATCACCCTCCTGAAGAACAGATCCGAGAAAACTGGTAATTTATACAAAAGAAGGAGTAACATTCAACAAGATAATAATCATTTCGTCAAGGTTTTGCAAAGTAATTGATTTGAAAATCATATTTAATGACTTGTCCCCTGCTTGGTGTCTGTTGATCCATAATAAACACTATACAATCAAGCGCGTTGTTTTATTTTGCATCCATTAAAGAGCGATTATACTTACAAGCAATGTTCGCGTGAATCGCGTTAAGTACTCAGTTAGAGCTAAATTGTGTACTGACCTATTTGTAGCCACAAAAAAACTCGCCGGCTCTAGGACTGCACCTTGCAGTAGCCCATCAACTCTCTATTAACGGGGACGTCATCTCTTCCTTACGCAAATTAATATCGAATCAATTCGTCATTAAAGCAACGGTCCCACGCCCCGCCATTATCTTTCACCCCATCAAGGTGTCACGTTTAATAGAAATCGGTAGTAAAAGCGTTATGAGGCCATAAAATGCAACAAAGCGGAATGTTAGCATCCCGCTTTCAATTAAATGTAAATGTTGTATCAACATAGATATTACAAGTTCAATTGATAACACCTAATAATTGTTTATAGATAACTCCTAATAGTTTATGAAACAATTTTCCTTAGAGGTGATTCAAATTCTATTTAAAAGTAATTTTTGTTTCATATTTTAACAAAACTAACATTTTAAGTGGGTTATCCTAATGTTCAGATTTGCGTGTATCATTATCACAGCTCATGAACATCCCTATGAAAAGGGACACGCCTACCCTAAGGTAGTCTGATTAGACCACGCTAGCTCAGACCGGCTGCAGTTTCTTTACATGTATGCAGGCTGCCTCGCTCTATATTCCTCTACGGATAAATATAAAATAACAGCAAGACCATCGTATTTTATTTCCATGTAGATTATTATTATTTTGTCAGACTGTTAATTAAAAGCTGTGATTATTTGCGTTGGCAGCAAGAAGACTAGAGTTTGCAACATCCATGTAAGGATTAGTGTAACATAGCAATAATAGCGACCACGCTCTGTTGTTTGTTAAAAGTTTAGCAATATCTACATAGAGTTTTGAACATGTTTCGCCCAAGCTTCAGAAAAAAATCGTTACGTTTCTCATGGCCCAGCTAAGTGCGCAAGCGTTTGTGGCCAGTTACCGCGGCTTGCGGCATCTCGCACGCGCGCAAAAAGCTATATTGGATGTGTCAGGTATGATTGATGCGCGCAGCAAAAAGCGCCTATAGCTCGGTTACGGAACGGCGAAGCGCGAATGGCTGCAGTCTTACGCGCGGGTGCTTAATTAAAGGTAATCTTTGCGCTTTGACTATACCGTGAGGTATTTAGGATAGGCCTTGTAAATTTTTTACATTTACATTTACACATTATCCGCTTCTATTGATCGTAAATTGATGTTATGTAACTATAAATTACATATATTTTTTTCTATGAATAGTTTTCTCTTTTCGTATAAATACTGTGTTTATGAGATTAACGCGTATAGTGAAACAAACTCGTTAGCTTTTTAATATTAATATAAATTAACGACGATTGACGATATTATATTAGTAGTATTAAAATTATATACTCTAAACTAAAGCAACACTAATTAATTTTTTGTAAGTAATAATTATAAGTAAATAAATAAATAAATAAATAATGCTTTATTTCCAAAAAAGTAAGACCATAGTAATTGCAATGGCTAGGTACTACACTAGGCTCGCAGGCCTGTATCGTAGTAGTCGTTGAGTCATTTTACAGTAGGTTATTTACAAGGGTCTTTAACTCCAGTTATACAATTATTATTTTTCAACATTTTCCCTATATAAGTGCATATATATATATATATATATATATATATATATATATATATATATATATATATTAATAAGTTTCGCTTGTTGGATCTGCTAAGAATCTTGTTATCATGTAGTGATGACTAAAAAAACAAAATCGCTATCCGCCGTCTGTTTGTCCCTATGTATGTTTACATCTTTAAAACTACGCAACGGATTTTGATACGGTTTTTTTAATAGATAGAGAGGTTCTTAAGGAAGATTTATATGTATAATACATGCATAATTTAGTGGAAAAATACTGATAAATTCAGAGGTTTCTAATGTGATGTCGTAAATAAGCACGTTTTTTTGCGCTTATGTTGCAAAAAGCGCTGGCTGAACCCTACGAGATAGACCAAAATAAAGTACTGCAGTATTGTCCACCTTAAAAAGTTTAACAAAAAAGTCCGCGATGGTATATGTCTATCTCTTAGGGATAACCATACTTACCCACCATAACCATTTCTTCATTGCCCGCGTGCGAAGCCGAGGCGGGTCGCTAGTTACGTCTAAGTTGAATGTAATTATCTCGCACTAACCAATATTTCTCGCTGTTCTACAAACCTATTTAATGTCAACCTTAAATAAAAACAAATAAGTAGATCAGATTGAGTACTTATTGTTGTTATAACATAATAATATCAACATTTTATATACTTTTAAATGATATTTGTCTTTTGTATATTTAGTATTTTGAATTATACATTTTCGTTTTCTTATTATCATCGCTTTTTAACTTATTATACATACTTTTAATGTGTACTTACTGAAAAAATTCTTCGTTCGTTCGTGGTTTCGTTTTAAATTCTGTCAGCATTAAATCATAGGTATAGAACTCATTCTTCGTTTTATTGCTTTAGTGACAAATATTTGAAATTATATACTTTAGATAAGTAGATAAAATTGACCACTTTTTACAATTATAATCTTGCTTTTGTAATGTTGAAATCGCACGATCCGATGTTAAACGCTCAGCAACATCTGTTTGATTGAATCAATAAGCTACTAACCAATTATTCACAAGCTGAGACCCGAAAATCCATTACACTATCCATTTTTTGCCTCTAAAACGGCGCAACCTCACACGCATGTTTAAATAATTACAGTACTATTGCGTAAGCTGTCAAACATAATGTGTAAATAGTAGTCTTCGGAAGAGGTGGTTTTTAAGAACCCACTGCCAACGCAAGGCGTCAATTTTGAAGAGAAACTAGTAATTATGCCATTAGATGGTCAATCGATATCCTATTGAACGCTCATTTTTAGCGCCATTTTTTCTTTTCTTAAAGCGAACTCAAGCGAAGGAAATTGTGACCATGCAGCCTGTCCGCCTATCATTTTCTATAATTCAAGGGTGCGGCCGTTACAGCTTGCAGCTATAATTAGTTAAATGCGTTGGAAACTTGTGTCACAATATTTCGAATTGTTACAGTTTATATTGACCATAGTTGTCGACATTTTTGTGAAATATGATTTATATACAAGCGTAAAATGCACGAATAAAAGCAACCTCTAGAAGATTACGTGGTAAAATTCTGCGATATTTAACAGTTAATTAGGATGCCATATGAGTTAATTGACGGCAACCTTTTTTTATTTATTTTTTTTGTGGGGGGGAAATGCGACTTTATGCACCATGACACCGCGCTGGCAAGGCGCGGCCGTGTGTGGGGCTCTCCGGTCATGGAGGACTGGCTTACTCACTAAAACCCCCCGAGTTCTCTAGGCCCATACGGGGCGGGGTGCGCTTTCGCGATTCGACCGCCATGTATCCTGGGGCCGGCTCGACCAAAAGCTGGTCGAGCCACCGCCAAAGGAGGGACTGTCCGAGAACCCCTGGACAGTCCCCCAGACAGAGAGACTCCACCACGACGTGCACTATTAGCCGGACGCGCACGCAGCCTCACGGTAGGTCACTAGACGGGCAACACCGCGCTTGCGTGTCCGCCTTCGCCTACCAATCCGTCTGCGGCGGAGGGGAGCGGCCTCGACGTCCTCCTCGCGCTCCCTCTCCACGGCCTCCTTCTGCGAGATGACGCTCTCGCAGAAGGAGGCGACAGCCTCCCATTCCGGCTCGCCGCGGAGCATGGCCACAACCACGCTCGGCAGCGAGTGGTCTGAGTACACAAACTTTTCAAAAATTACAGGCATAAACCACTAATTATGACAATTTTTTTAAATTACAACGAAATGATTTAGAAGCCTATATTTTTAATATTAAACTATAAACTTATGGTTTCCGGATAATTTATGTTTTTACTTGTGCTATGTACATTACTAAGAACCAAATTTCATTATTTAAGGTCGACAAAAAAACACATTTTTTATTATGTAACTATAACTATTTATCGTTTTCAGATGTTTGCCTTTTATTGTGCTATATTACATTGCTTCACACCAAATATCACTATTCTAGGTCAAAGAAAAGTACCCTATAGGTTTTTTATCCTATATATTAAAATGACGGGCATAAACAGAACATAAAAAGACATATCTTTTAATTATGTCGACTTGGAAATTTGACTTTTTCAGTACTCGATAGAACTACTTGCAAATCTGAGTAATAATATTAATTTCAAATTGATATCTTCACTAATTCCTTAAAAAAAGTCTTGACAGACGGACAGACAGATGAACAATAAAGTGAGTATGGTACCCTAAAAATAAAAAGGATTTACAACTTTGACAATTAATCATTCCGTAATTATTAATTTCCCAGCTATAGTCATCATCACCCCTCGACCTTGACTTCACCCACACAACTTTGAATATCTTCGCGGGTGTATGCAAGTTACCTCACAATGGTTTCCTTCCCCTAGGAACGTCTAATACATTTACATATGATATTCTAAATTCGAAATGGTAGGATTGAATCCGGGCCTTCCTAATGGGGCGGTTCGAAGACTAGTGGCGAGACCACAACGTCACCGAAGGTCAGGTATAGTACCTTAGAAGAATTGACAACCTCCGTGTTACACCGGTTTCAAGGTGTCGCCATCTCTGAGGTCCCGGGTTCGTATCCCGGTGAATGTTTTTGTGATAAATGCGAGCATTTGTACCTTAGTCATGATTGTCAATATATATTTCTATCAAACATATTTATATATGTATAATATATGTATGTCTATCCATTAACCTAGACCCCATAACACAAGCCTTACTTTGGGCTAGGCTAATTGATGCAACTGTTAGAAATATTTATGTATAAATCTGTTTAATGTTGTATAAAATACTTTAGTTTTCGATATAGCTATTTTTCGGAGTACGCAAACGAATCCACGCGTAAAGCCAGTAGCCATATAAAATTGCTGATTATTGTATCGTCATTTATCTTCGCACTCAACACAGTAATATTGGTTTTGAAATGAAAGGCATGAGAGCGGCCAGGTGTGCGCCATAATGATGGAGCTTAGTACACTGGCTTTGCTCATTAATCGACGATCAAGTGGTTCCTATCGATAACACAATCGAATCGACCACCGTGGGCTGACTTTTTTATCTTTTAGTGTGAGACTTTAAAGGATCTGTTACATATCAGAAGTAGTTCAACGTATATACAGATTCTGGAATAAGGTTATAGCGAAGATGAAATATGCTTTATGGTATGTGCGACTTCAAAAGAGTCTGAAATCAAACATTTCTCTGTATGTTGAATTTTGAACTTACCAACAGTTGAGTCACATACTCGTTTGCCTGCTATTTTACATTAGCAATAAAAAAAAATCTTTTACGTTCTTCGGCATACATACTGTCTAATAAATATGTTATTTTTTGTAAAAATAAGACAATTAAGTGACTCATGGAGCATGAACTCGTGCAATAAGTTTCACTTACCGTAATAGCTTCCCGCTTTACTTAACAGAAGCGCGGTTAGGTACATCTTAACGCGTTGAACGCTTACAAAAAGTTTCAAAATGCCAACCAAAAACGGACAAGTCTTATTTTTTTTTTTCGAGAAGTTAACAACTAGACAAAAGTGCAAATAAGGCCAATTATAAACTTCCACTATTATGCAAAACAATAAAGAAGTATTAGCTTAGGTTTAGATCATCTTGCCAAACATTGTTGTATATGTACACATAACTATAACTAATTTAAAGTTAAAGAACGCGTTACTTAAAGTTCGTTTAACTGTTTAACAGATATTGTAAACAAATCTATGCCGTTCAATTATTAATAAAAAAATATTCCATGGCTAATACAAGATCAGTTGATTTACAACTTCTTTGTCTATTTCTACTAAATGATTTTTAATTAATAAATTATGAATTTGTAGCTGATGACCGCGACTTCGTCTGCGCAGGATTAGTATTAGGTTTGATAGCGCACGCCAAAATAGATCGCAAATGGTAGAATTTTTGATGTGAAACGTCTTTATCGCGCCGAAACATTCGGTTTAAAAAGTTTAAAGAATGGATCGGTTTAAAAAGTGGATACAAAAAGGTCTATTTCATCGTACCTAAATAATCAAAAAGTATTAGTCTTAGAAACAAAAATGTGGTGTGAATATTTCACTTATATAGTCAGCTCGCTATTGTGACATTGAGTTTTTTATTAAAATATTTAAAACACCGTCAATCTTATTAATTCAAATTTTACTTTAAAAGCGATTCCCTAACGTTTCACGTTAAAACCAACGGCCGTGTGCCACGGCACAGCCCCACCCGATTTTTTACATACTTGT
Organism: Scirpophaga incertulas; assembly: GCA_036419045.1. NCBI lineage: Eukaryota > Metazoa > Arthropoda > Insecta > Lepidoptera > Crambidae > Scirpophaga > Scirpophaga incertulas. Next base: position 39,414 of record JAYEAL010000229.1, on the reverse strand, counting down.
TGACACTTGTCGTCATATTTTGGATAATTTACATCTTTATATACTTAAATTAAAATCCATTTAGTAGATTATATGTGAAAGAGTAATAAGCATCCATCCATACATACAAACTGTCACGTTTATAATATACGTAGGGATTAAATAAAGTTTATCGCGACACCTCTTTCGTTCTGAGAACTCTAAGTTTAAGAGCATAAGTAACCTTTTGGAATGTCACCAATTCATCACCTGCTACGCTAATTATTAATTATGGAATAATTTTTGTGACGCGATAGAATGTAATATAATTTCATTAATACTTGTTAGCAAGTTGTTGTATAACATACATTACGCCGTCCGTACTGTTAGTGTAGCATCATTTGAATTCACGAGCCATTACAGTTACTGATTTGACAATTCTCTTGGCCAAAAATAAAAAATAATATGCTTATGATAATTATCATCATCACAACTTATGTAAATACAGTACGATATAAGAATTTATATGTTAACCTGGAGATAACTCTTTTGTCGGACGTGATTGCGGTGATTTTCGAAGTACAAATGTTAATCTTAATGAGCTGTTGGCCTAATTTATCTACATACACTGATATAAATACATTGATATAAAGAGTTTTGAAATCATAGGATGTTGTACAATTTGTGCGCCAATGGATATAAATACTATCTACCAAAGCCTACCTGAGCAGTTCCATCTCCCCTTTTATTTGAATAAAAGTAGTACTTTCATTACTGTGCTGGTTTGACGAATAAAATATGCCAGTGAAATTACTAGTACCGCAACTATCTTATGTCACAAGTTTGTACCGTACTATAGTTTTTTTGTATGAGAATGAATGAATGTAAAGCGCAGGACCTTGACTTGGTTATCCATGAAGGAAACCCATCTCTAACTAGAATCCTTCTTCTTCTTTCTCTTGTCCTGTTCCCAATTTGGGGTCGACGCAACATTTTATTTACACTCCACTCTTCTCTATCAGTTAATGTTTCGACCCTCGCTCCATTCTTCAACAAACCAACATTCACACAGTCCATCCATCTTTTTTTCGGTCTTCCTCTCCCTACACACCTATCCCCTTTCATGTCCATCTCCTACGTTATGTTAGTTAATTATGTTAATGTTATGAGTTGCAATTAATCTATCTTCTACCCAACTGTATATCAAAAAGGAATGGGAAAATATTATTGTACATATTTACTAATTACCGTCTACCTCTATCAAACAATATAATGAAACAAATATTTTTATATTTTTAGCAAGTGGCAACACCAACGGTGGTAAAGAAGATCCTACGCTTGAAACAAGAGAACCCGGGAATGTTTGCGTGGGAGATCCGGGAGAGGCTGCTTAGCGCGAGGGTGTGCGAGCCTCACTCTATCCCATCAGTATCATCAGTCAACAGGATACTAAGGAACAGTGGGTTGGCGTGGAGCGATGAAGAGCAGAGGGCTGGACATGGTATGTATGTCGCATTATTTGTTGTCGAATTAGACAAATTAAGAGTATTTATTGTCTTGACTAAATGAAACGATAAGATTTGGCAAATAATGTAAATTGTGCCGTAAAAAAACACTTAAAATCCTTTTCATCATACGTTAAATACAATTTTAATTTTTGACAGATAATTTTTTACATTTTTCCAAATAAATCATAAATCATCCTAGAGTAAAATTACTATTGGCAAGAATTCAAAATGAAGGCTAGAAATAAATTATTTTCATAATTTTATTGAAATATATCATCACGAAGAAACTCTCTCTCTCTGGTTTGGACCTAATCTACTATGTTGAAATCGAAATGATAAGACAAGCAGCGTGTTTACGCCAAAACCAGAGGGCCTAGACAAGATACCTTCCGATAATCGTAATCGCATCGCTAACTTAAAAATGTATGTTATTGACATAACCACTCGAAAAGTCAAGCGATTGGTTATGTCAATACCATACGTTTTTTATTTTAGCGATGCGATTACGAAAATAGAAAGGCATCTTGTCTAGGCCTGCTGTATCGCGCTTGTTCGCTTGTTGCCCGCACCCGCTCGCTAGTAGTTAGTGTGTTGGACTGAGACGCGACGACTGAGACTATACGCGTCATTACATTTTTATTCCTATTTATTGTAAGTGTACCTAAACTGTGCCTGTGGGTAAAGGCGGTGAGCCGGTGACACTGAGTCCCGTCATAGCGAATCAAAAAATATTTATTTAAATAAATAGTACAAAGTATATGAATAATTTAAGCTTGGTATGCGTGGATTCCTATTGTCGAAACAATGTTAAAAAAATAATAAAAAATGTTTTACCCTCATCGCGGATATTTATTTCTTTTTATGTATTCGATAGTAAATTTTATTGGCCTTTAGAAAAAAGTTACGCAACTCACTTTTTTCTGCCGGAAGGGTCTGGCATACCTATTTGAAGTATGTGATGAGGGCTACAATTTCTCCATCATGCCGGAAACTATATTTTTTTTAATTTATTAATTTTTATGTAATTTTTTAAAGTATCTCGGTATGCGCACTATTAATATCCACAATGACGGTAAAACATTTATTTCATTTTTTTTACCATTGTTTCGGCAATAGGAATCCACCCATACCGAGCTTAGTTTATTCCTATACTTTGTACTATTTATTTAAATAAATATTTTTTGATTCCGCTATGCCGGGACTTTCAGTGTTACCGGCTCCTCGACCGTAGGTTTCTCCGAAGGCGTAGTGAAAATGCGGTAACAATTTGATTTGACATTTAACAAACAACGATAACAGCAGCGGATCTTACATTAGACATTTCACCTCGTACCTTGACAACTTCCACTCGGCCACAAAAAAATAACCCCTGGTATTTTCATATAATGGTATCTATATTATACAAAGCTCTAATTTTACAGTCTCACAAACTGAAATATGTTTTCACCTCTATAATGATTTCTATGTTAATGATTATTAGAATCTTTTAATAAATTAGTAATACCAACAATCTGAATAACCTTACAGCTGTCACAAGAAATAAATAGATGAAGCCTTTCTTCGTCCTCCATGTAATCCATACTAATATTATAAATGCGAAAGTAACTCTGTCTGTCTGTCTCTCTGTCTGTCTGTCTGTTCCGCTTTCACGCCAAAACTATTGAACCGATTTAAATGAATTTGGTACACAGATAGTCTAGAGCCTGAGAAAAGACATAGGCTACTTTTTTATACAAAATAGGTTGTAAAGGGTTGTAAAAGGTTGAAAGAAGGGATGCTAGGTTGTATGGAAATATTGTTAAAACTGCTGAACCGATTTAAATGAAATTTGGTACACAGATAGTCTAGAAGCTGAGACAGGACAAAGGCTACCTTTTAAAGCAGAAAAGGGCTGTAAAGGGTTGAAAACGGTTGAAGGGTTGAAGGCTTGTTTTACGTTTGGTATACACGGGGTAACCACCCTGTATATACCAATCGTAAAACCCGAGGACCCAAGGAAGGAAATAAGATAATTTTAGCGACGGAAAACATATCTTTCCTGTGGGAAATTCGAATATAACGCGGGCGAAGCCGCGGGCGGAAAGCTAGTTTTATATATAACCTTAATCGTGGTTGATTCTGTTGCACTACTGTAATCACGATGACATAAATATAATTAATTTAAATATTTTTGTGCCAGACAAACATTTACTAAGGTGGAATTTCAAAATGGAGTTTTTTTTATTAATTTTAAGTCATACACTACGAGTATAATGGTTATGCCGACTAAAGATGAAGTTTAATTGTAAACATAGGATTTGTTTATTTATGCATCTTACAGAACCACAAATGTGACCATTCACCAGGTGGGTCAGATACTTGGATGTAATTTTAATGTACAAAAACTTAAACATGCATACTTATTCAAAGACATATACAAATAAACAAACAAACACACAACATCAACTCAAATAACATTCATATTATAGTTCCAGCTGTCCCCTATATTTAAAATACTGTTATGTATTAAGTGAAAATTTGTAAAGGCCTTTCTATATGTATCTACTTAAATTAATTATTGTACCTATTTAACATTAAGCTGTTTGATGTTCGAATTCTCGAATATGTATTTTTTAATTTTCTCAAGATATATTGAATAAAGGTCAAATGAAGAGTCGTGTACTCTCGGGTAAACGACGAGTGTGCATGACAGGGAAGTATGTTTTGATTGTAACAAGTAGAAAACTGCGAGCATTGCGAGCAATCCCCATGGGAAAAAGGCGTGAATGTATGTATGTATGTATATTTTCTCACACGGATACTACGAAACCTGTCCACGCTGTAACGTAAAAAGACATGAAATTAAAAGACCATCGGACATAGATCTACCCGCTGAGGTGACGGACGTGAATTCCGATCTACGGCAGGTGTTAGGAAGTCCCCAACGACGAATATTTTTTAATTACACTAAAAATGCTGTTTCTTTGGCGATTCACGATAAAGTACTATGGTCAACCGCTGTTTACTTTCAAATTTTCTATCCAACAATTTTAAACTTTACACTTATTATATTAGATTTGATACTCGATTAATTATGAAAACAATTTTTTACATCTAATGTGCTAACAGTTCCCATCATTGTCAATTAACAAATTAATATATGCAAATGCACAATTAACTAAATCACAATATTTTATCATCTGAGAATTTATTTAATGTTACGTTTTTAGTAATGTAATTATTTTAATTTAATCGGAAAGTTCGTTGCTTTTTATTAAACCGACTTTGACACAACATATGTACTTACATAATGTTACCTGTTGTTCCGAAGGGTCAAGCGGAAGTATAATAAACCAATAAATTCCGCTTTTCACCAAATTTTATTATGGTCCAGTGAAACAGAGATGTAGAACATTTTATATGCATTAGTCCTTCAGTCAGCTTTCACTACGTCCACGTGGAGATGCCATTGCATTTATTTGCATTGCATTTAGTCTTTGACAAGCTTTCATATCGTACATAAATTGTTACTTATATATACAATGCATAACTCAAAATGTTAATTTTTTTAAGGTGGAAAAGTATTCTACATTATAGGAACATGATAGGAACGTATATTTTTTTTTTTGTTACAAATACTTAATAATGGTTCAAAATTTTTGAGGTATTTTTAAAATAAACTCATCTACATTTCATTTATATATAGTTAATTTTTTACGTATACAGTTAATTTGTGTATATTTTTTTATTTCTATTATTGTAATTTTTGTTTGTCCGTCATATACGCGTACAAATATTATATAAAACTTTTCCTCTCCCAGATATACTGGAAGTAATTTCAGTTGAAAAATAAGCAGTACCTTTGTACACTTTCTTTTTAATGATGTTTGTTGTTATCCTAACTACATATGTAAATTATCAAATAAATAAATAATATTATTTCGTTATTTACAGAATCATACCCACACCCAGAACTGCCTCCGAACGTAATGGAGTATATGTCTTTGAAAACAAACCTGCCGCCAACGCCAGTAAGTCAAAATCCTGCTTACTTCGCTCACTCAGCAGTGAGAGTACCCCCACCTGATACTGGACTTTACGATAGGAGACTCACAACTTCTTGGCTTCTCGCGAATCAAGTCCAAGCCCAGGGCCTCCTGAAACCCTATCCCATTTCACCCTGGCAACGCATCATGATGCCTTACGACAAAAACTTCAACCCATATGTCAATCTACACACTGACTTACTAAGCAGAATTAATTCTGATGAAGTCAAATCGGAAAATTCAGAACTCATTTCTGTTGAAGCTAGCGATGACAGCACAGACCAGCCAGATGTAGATGAGAGAAAAACTCCGAATGAGAAGGAGAAAAAGAAAAATCCTTATTCGATTGAAGAACTGTTAAAAAAACCTGATAAGATTGTTCAATCTTCTCCTTACCAAGTATCCAGTTTTCTAAGACAGCCCAGTGGCAGTATGATCGATTATCAGAACCAAGACAAGGAATTGAGTAACCGAAGTTCCCCAGCTAGCTATTGCTCTGTTCAAAGCGGTACATCTAATGATTTTTCTGAATCAGTTACATCCTAAATAAAATCATATAAAGTCTTCATCAGATCTATTAAAAGCTTTTAATCAGCTTCAGTAATAGCATTAAAAGTTTGTCTAATTAAAATAGTACTCGTAGTGAAAGTTTAATCATAAAATATACTTAATAGCCAAAAGTAATTTACTGTAAATTGTTTGATCACTGTATTTTCATGATGACGCTATAAAGCTCCTTTGAAGCTACTTTGTACATTTAAATAGAAACTTTTAACTTGTTACATTAAGATTTGATGTGTAGTTGATTTGTATTTAACTGCAACATAGATTAAAGCCCGTGTCAAAATTAAAATAATTCAATTACAAGTTCCATATTCATTATCATGTCAGTTGAAGGATTGTTGGACATAGGCGTCCCGAGAAAGTCATCAGTCCATCTTATGGCGGTCCTATTAATGCTGTATCCCAGCCTGCGTCTGCCACTGGAAAAGTTGCAGCCTCAACGACTGTTATCGGAACGGAACTTCTCTCTCTCCTCGAATAATGTACCCTGCCTTCTGCTCTGAAGCTTCGAAATATTTTAGATTATGTTACAAGCTTATTTATAATGAAGCGGTTAAAAAGTGTAACACTAAAATTACGAGTACTTATTACTTTTTGGATGATTTTCATAGAATAAGTTAGATGCCATATGTAGTCGGTGTCCATAAACTCATTGGATTAATATAAAATAATCCTAAGTTTTTAATTAAGGAAGAGAGGGAAAATGTAAATTAACTGTTTTAGTTCTAATTTATTCGTTATTCTCGTATTTAAAATAGTGATACTGTGATATTTTAGTGTAATTGAGGCCTGCATACGTTTTGCCATAATCTTTGAGTCTAGATAAATTCGTGTGTAATATACATGTAAAATATGTAGCTATTGTATTATTGGTATAGTTTGTAGTATTGTGGTTTATTATCTATTTTTTCGCTATATTTGTATTTTAACTAACAAAAAGATCAACTTTAACCGGAATTCGAAAAGTTAAATGATTTGCTTGTGTTGTTGTTGCAACCAACGATTGTTTAGAATCAGTTTGATATTTTATTTTGCAATTTGCTATTGTTAATGTATAATTGTGTTTCAGTATATACTATTTGAAAAAGGAAAATGTATAAGAATACAATTCAATATTTATTAATACTTTGGTAATTTTTTTATGAAAGATCTCTGTTATATTCACCTCTAGTTACAACATAGAAATCTTGTTCAGTTAAACATATATACTCCTATTGCTATTGCAATAAATAGTTATGAAACTTGAAGTTGTTCGAATCATCAAAATGACCAACTTTTACTAAATGTGCGATTACTGAAATCGCATAAAAAATCTGCATCACACTTTTTTTGGAGTTCTTTAAATTATTTTATAAAACAGCAGTTTAGAATTGATCTTATAGTGGAATACGTTCCGTCCGAACATCTTAATTGAATTTCTTTAGTAATTAAGATTTCACCTATCATTTTTAAACATTTAAATCATCCGATTTCCGAAAGATTCCCATAACTAGAATTACGTACGTTTCGACCTACTAAGATACAAATTTGACTTCCGGCTAAAGTCATCAGTAAAATAAACATTGTATATAAATCCAGAATAAATAAGTAGATCAATAACATTTTTAGTTAGTCGATCAAAAATTATTTGTCAATCTTGCAGGCGTTTCCATAATAATGAAGATTATCAAAATAAATAGAAACATTAGGTTACTATTAGCGCCAGTTTGATTACAAACTGTAAATCTGTCTTCAAATATTTACTTTAACATTGATTTTTATTAGTATAAAACAATAAGCACTAAATATTATTTATCACGGACAATAAATAAGTTATCTATGAATGAAGCTATATCGTCTATAAAAATGTCAGTGACACAAAATATCCAATTGCGTTGGAATTTTAATGACTCCTCATTATTTTCGTTATAAAATCTCATTCGATTGTATTTATTTATATTATTTTAATAGTACCATGTGATCGATATTTTTTTTCGTATTCAAATGATTTTTATGTTTGTATAGTATAGATAATGTAGTTACACTCAATAGTTGTTTAAAACAGCACAATAAACCAAATATAAATACTACTTTTTGTTTTATTTTCGACGAGGCCTTTCTCACTGTTTGATATATTGTATTGATGAATTTATAGATGCAAAATTAAACCATAGAAACATTATACACAATATATAGCTAGTCTAGGTATAATCATTGTTACACAAAAACTTTTATTATAATCAAACTCCATAATTGTTTTAAATTTGAAAAATGTTTATTAGTTATCTTAAAAACGTGATGTTGAAGAAGGGTTTGTCGAAATAGCAAATGATAGAGGATAGTGGAGGAGGCAGACATGTTGCGTCGATCCTAAATAAAATTGGTAAGAGGGAAGAGAATGAAGATGTTGAATATGAAGCCGTCAAGACACTCAATATTAGCCGTATATCCATTAATCATAGTATCGGTACACTAGAAACGAAATAAAACAAGCAAATACTTTATCGTGAGAATCAAACAATAATCGACCGGTTGAGACTAAATCCTATTCCAAATCTGAAGGAAGTGTAAAGAAACTATGTGTTCCGAATATTACCAACTACACACTACCACACATACTACATATACAACATGCAATCTGACCTTGATCTTTCATAAACACACATAAGATATTAAAGGCTTTAAGGTATTGAGTGAATAATTTTCGCAACTGATTAAAACATTGATTGTTGGCCTATGGGATCAATGATGAGTAAGTAAAAATAAGGTGCTAGTGTGTCTACAGGTGGCATCCCAATCCAGCTTGTATCCAATATTCCACGGAATCGTTATTTCATCTAGTATCTGTGCATACCAGAAAGTAACTAGCGGCTCATTAAAAATCAGGAATAGGCCGCCGAATGGTGTCGTTATGCCTTGAGAAGCTGCCGAGAGAGTGCGTTGTGTCTGTGGACGCAGAAACACTTATGTGATATATACTAAGCCGAATGCTGCAACGTAGGTATGGGGTTCCAAGAATAAAGCAGTAGGTATCTACTAGCAAAACGCCTGCTTGGCTAGTTCCCACAATCAGCAGCTTATACTGGGACTTAAGAAACATTCATAGGTAAACTTACATAGAACATCATCCCAAGCCCTTTTAGAGTCTAATTGGTTGGAAACATTTTGACTTTCGTCAGGTTGGTAAGCTCGTTGCTTGAAGGGTAGGCCTTAAAGAAATTTCCCAAGGGACTTCCAGAATTATGAAAGGTAGGCAACAACGTTGGAAACTGACTTGAAATTTTGTGAACATGTTCCCGCTGGGACGAGATACTTGTGCCCAGTGCTCTTCGCTTAGCAGCAGTTTCAAAATAAATACCAAATTGATTGAAATGAGGTCATCTATGAGCGTTAATAAACGCATATGTTAATTTGATCCAAATAGGATCTTACAATACATATAGCGAATTGCGGACTAATTTCGAGAACTACATTTTAATATTTTTACAAAATTTAATTATACACTTATAATTCTGGGAATGAAGGGAATTATTTATTTTTTGCTTTAGGTGGCACGTAAATTAATAAATGTTATATGTAATAGAATAAAATTATAATATATACGTATAAATCAAATATATAATAGTGATTCCGTAATTTGGAATCATTCCCATACAATATCGTTTAGCTACCTAATTGATGTCAATAACGAAACGAATGTGAATGAAACGTTGTCTGTTTTCAGCGTTCATTTAAACCACACATGTATAGACCACAGGTTAATAAATGGCGGCCAACAGTCTAGATCCAGACCGCTGACCTGTTTTAAGCGGACCTTGTGTAAACATATGTTTGTGAAGCAGCTGTTGTAAGAAGTAGTTTTATAAAAATGGAACAGATTTGCTTGCACAAACTACTACTCCAAACTTCAGATGGATAGACATCTCATTTTTCCCATCAATATTGTAAAACCCTTGGTATTCGCTTCTTTTTATTCAAAATATTTATTTATTATTTAATAAAACAATAAAACGGAAGCCATTCGCTTAAGTTGTTAATTGATATCTTATATACACCTATTGAAATAGTACAGTTTATTGTAAATAAACTGTACTATTGGTTACTGAAAGGTAATAAACTTTATTACCTTCCGGACTGCGGCTGTCATGATTTTTGGTAAAAATCAACCCCTAGAGGAATTAGTTGGTGACTCATGCACCTTAAAAGAACTTCCTATCCAACTTGAAACAAGTAATTTTCTCCGAGGAGGCAGTGACCGAGGGGACCCATCGATCTGCATAAGCAATGATTACCATTAGGTAAACGACTAGCTCGTCTGCCGTGTCCATTAAAAAAGGATCTATTATCTAGTATTGTGTGTAACATGCCATCTAGCGGTGAAAACGCAAATCTTTAATGACGTGCTTGTAAGCGACTCATTAACTTTTCTGTTCGCCACGAGATGGCGTCGCGCATGGTACGGCTACTCACGAGGTTCCATTGCTAGTAAGAGTTAGTTACTGTCTAATATCAAAAGATGGCATGTAATAATGGATGCAAAAGATGGATTAGTTGCAGCTCTTTTTTTATTGTACTTTATATATAATATAAAGCGTGGAAAAAATTTTACCTGAACCATAACGACCTTCAAAAACATTTTATAATTGGCTAACAATTTAGTATTAATTTTTTCTTGAAAGTATAATGTATAACACATTATACTTTCAATTCGTGTTATATCGATAAATTATGTTTGAATAACCCCAGATAAGTAAATAACAATTTTCAAATAGCCTTGGTTAATTCAAGGTCTGTTTTGATATTTTATTAATCATATGTTATTAGAAAGCGAAAACAGTTCAGAATTTACTTATTAACAGATTTATTTTTCAGCAAGATTACTTATCCCTATGGAAAATTGGCATTAGCAAGTGTTACTTCATACGACCTCCGTGGTCAAGGTGTTAGTACGCCGGTTTCAAGGTATCGAAATCTCCCCAACATGCCAAACTCAAGACAGACTTAAACATAGTATATGTGATAAATACGTGTGTCTTAGTTATGTATATATATATATATATTTATTAATGTCTATCCGTTACCCTAGAGCTTTTAATACAAACCTTACTTACCGGGTTAGGGTAATGATGTGAATGTAAGAAATATTTATATGTATAATATTCATTTATCAGCAATACATCGTCCTCAACATTTCTCGCGAAACACCGGATCCCCTTAATAATCAAACTCCATACTACATGAGCAATTTCGACTAATAGTACAATTAATCCTATGATTACATACGTTGAATCGACATTAGTCGCGATCATTCGCTCATAATAAACGCTGTCGTATGCAAATCTGAACTAATGTGTGTATTATGGTAATACGCGACTCAACGGAAGCTTTGAAATTTCATACATTTAACCTGACCAACAATTAAGTCTGCAGTAGTTGTGATTAAAAATGTCGATACTTAACTTGAGTTTACAACGCGAACGTTTGTGATTTGAATATGACATTGTATATTGAACGTATCTTTTATTTGCACGAGTGGTAGGTACTTTACCTACCCTGCCCTGCGTTCCGAGATTACTTTCAATAATAACTGTTTATTATGATATGTTTCTAAACTGTATACCGTATGCGAGGTCTCTACAAAGTGATGAATGCCCTTCCAAGCGAACGCTGCGAGTTACGACTGATAAGTGGCAGCTTTGGAAAAATAATATGCTGCAGCACAATAATAGTGCCGTGGCATGGCGAATGGTGTTTGAGACCTTTGCTGCACTATTTGAAACTTAGTTGTGTGTGAGCGTATTACGTTTGTCGTTAAACTAGACACACTTATGTGTCACCCGTTAGTCAGGTTAGCTTGTGACGTTTAGCGTCAGACAGGCACTTGGTGGCATCTACCTGTTGTCGGGTAAGCATGTTAAGTTTGTCATCATGCTGGATGTCAGGAGGCATCAAATCTTTTGTCGGGTTGTGTTTCAGATGGAGTCCTCCACCACTTCACCGCGGTTCTTCATTAACGAAAGTGCGTAACAAGCAAGCAATCACGTAGTAAATAAAACTTGGAATATGGTGTGTTTAGAAAACTACAATAATCCATAACAAATAAATAAGTTTTTCCGAGGAGTTACCATGTACTACGTGTGTGTGCCCGCGTGTATGTGTGCTAGTGTGCGTGTATACCACTTTGACTCTAAAAATATTATATAAGAATAGACTGCTCTGAAATTTTGCTGCATTATCATGTATTCCTTTGTTTTTGGCGGCAAACTGTCGTTATACTAACAATATTGTAATATATTTAATTATCTACACTAATGTTATAAAGAGGAAAGATTTGTATTTTTGTATGAGACGAATAAGCTCAAAAAGTACTGGGCTGATTTTAATCATTCTTTTTTCATTAGAAAGCTACATTATCACTGAGGTACATAGGCTATATTTAGTACTAAATTAGTATAGAAATCTTTAGGAATTCTTATTAAAACCAACTGAAGGTGTAAAAAGTTAGTCATAAAATGTCTTTCTTCGCATACGATGCGAAGAGTAATGTCTACCCGTGCGAAGCCGGGACGGGCCGCTAGTACTATATAATTGTAAAGTTTATGTTTAATATGGAAGTCCACAGACAATTGTATCTGACATTGTTAATGTTTGACAATATCAAATTCCAAAAGCCTGTTTATCTTTTTCAAAATTAAAGTTTCAACGTTTAGCCGGCTTAACCATTATGATGTAAGGCTTAATAAGATTTAAAAAAAAGTTTCAACGTTTTAACAATAAGATATATTTAAAGCCAGATTTTTACGTCTAGTCTACACTAGTACCGTGGGAGAGCCATGCTTCGGCACGACCGGCTCGACCAGAGTGATACCACGGCCTCACAGAAAACCGGCGTGAAATAGCGCTTGCGCTGTGTTTCGGCGAGTGAGTGAGGGTACCGGAGGCCCAACCCCCCATTCCCCTTTATTCCCTTTTAAAAGGCCGGCAACGCATCTGTGACTCCTCTGGTGTTGCGGGTGTCCATGAGCAGTTACAGGAACAGTTATCGCTTACCATCAGGTGATCCGTTTGCTCGTTTGCTGCCCTATACTAAAAAAAAAAACACCCGCATCATAGTCATCTCATCACGAATCGTCTCGAACGCAGGCTTGATGACTTCCAGCCTACCGAACAAGCCGGTTTCTGAAAAGGCTTTAGTACCATAGACCACATACATACGCTGCGGCAGATTATACAGAAGACTGAGGAGTATAATCGGCCATTATGCTCGGCGTTAGTGGACTATGAAAAAGCCTTCGATTCCGTTGAAACATGGGAGGTTCTCAGATCTCTTCAGCGATGCCGTATTGACTATTGGTACATCGAGGTGTTGAAGTGTTTGTACAATAACGCCACTATGTCTATTCGAGTACAGGAGCATTGCACGAAGGAAATTCCTTTAAAAGGGGGGTAAGACAGGGAGATGTCATATCTCCGAAACTGTTTACCGCCGCTATGGAAGATTCCTTCAAGCTCCTAGAATGGCAAGGACACGGCATTAACATCAATGGCGAGTATATCACTCACCTTCGATTTGCCGACGACATAGTAGTCATGGCTGAATCGTTGGAAGATCTAGGACGTTGGAGGATCTGGAAAGGATTGTCACTCTGTATGAATATCTTTCAAAACAGTTTATGTCAAGTTTGTCCATCTTACCTATAAATTCTATAATTTTTTTTATCGAAAATTCAATATTCGCACAACAATTAGCAGACTGTCGTTTGACAAAGCATCCATCCATGTCATTCCGTTCTGTCAAATCTACCGATTTTCTATCGAGATCTTTGTGGTTCGTTTCGTTCGTCGTTTGTCCATCGCTCGCACTAATGTCACTCCCCCTTCAGGTCGAGCTGAGTTTAGTCAGTACATCATCCTGGTCAGCGGTCAAGTCGCCTCGATTGGTTTGGAGTCCGACATAATCATCATGGAACTTGATTGCGAAGTATTCATGAGGATTCTCAGCCTCTCCTCTCCATAGGGATAACAAAAATCACTCCCTAAAAATTCACCGATCTTTTATCGTGTATGCTGATCCTAGTTATCAAATTTTGTTTATCGAGAGTTCCATGTACTTAATGCACCTCTGAAATAGTAAATCTTATCTATCTCTCCAAATCGATTAAAACTGAAAGATTTTCTGACAGGCAATCAAAAAAAAAACTGTTTTTACAACAGACTGCAATTTAGTCCTTTTATGTTGGTTTATCATGGAACTATAATTTAATAATCCTATTATGTTTTAAAGTATTTCGTAAGGCAAGTGGGCCCGATTCTGGCGTGCCAACTTATCTCTAAACCTAACTAAAATTAGACATAGAACTGTCAAATTCAATTTGGTATTCTGCAGTGACAGTCTATTTCTAAATTTAAAACTGACGTCGCTAAGTTACTCAATTTAGATTTAGGCGCTGATTTGGTATTCTGAAACGCATTCTAAATGTCAAATTTTCTCTAAAATTGGAAATGTCACGCTAAATTTAGGAAGGATCTACGGAGGTCATCGCTAATTTAAGTGGGTACTTTGGTGAGCGTATCTGATAAAACTTTTCGATATTTTGAATTTTTTTTGCAAAAATGGATGACGAAATTGTTGTACTAGCTCTTTTGGAATCTTTAAAAAGGTAAATATAAGGTACATTCGTACGTACAATCTATAGAAATAAATAAAATCGAAGTTTTTGTAATGTTAAAATAATAGGTTATAATAACTTTAATGCTACGAATAAGTTATATGTATATCGGGTAGCAATAACAAAGGCCCAAAAAATTAAAAATGCTTGTCTCCGAAAACCGATTTCCTAAGTAGATAGCTAAATAAATAAGGTTCCATAATTATTAATAATCTCAAATCAATAAAAATTATAATGAAGTGAAAATTAAAGAATTAAAAACTAATTATAACTAATAACAGTTTAACCTGGTTTAACCTTTGTAATGTTTGTCTTTTAGCTTTGACCGAGAGATGATGAAATAAAACTACTGAGTACCCTTTGAGCGTATCCGGCAGCCATCATAAGAGAGAGAGCGCGTTCCGTTACATTTTGTTCACATAGATAAAGATGCGATCAGGCAATTACACTACATCCCCTCTCTTAAGATGTATACCAAACAAATATTTATTAAATAAGTAAATAAACAAATGAAGTTTGAATTATTTCTAAGTAACATAATCACGTAAATAACCAGGTTTTTTCTTCTGCCTTACTGGACGAGTACTACTGTTAACATTTTCATTTAAATCAGAATCTTGATTTAAATTAGATACACCATCTTGGTTGCCATCATGAATTAGATTATCATTAGAATTTTCCATTACATTTTGCTGTTGATTAATTCTAACATCAGATGCATCACAACATAGACTAGAATAACTATTGAATCTTTCAAGATTATAATTATTTATTGCATATGGAGCTGGAATTAAATGCCATCTGTTACGTCTATAATCACCTCTATTAGTTGATATTAAATAAGACCTATAAGGTAACACTTTTATAATTTTGCCATAGCATCTTATATCAATTACCCATACCCTTTCCCCTACATTTAGATCAGACAGATGTTTAGATCTATGACGTTTATTATAATAATAAACTTGTTTTTGTTTTATATTATTGTCTTTAAGCCGTACATTTTCACAATCTTTTTTCTCTAATTTAAATGTTATAATTGGTAGGTGGGACCTTAACTTTCTGCCCATTAGTAGTTCAGCTGGGGAATATCCATTTTCTAAAGGTGTTGTCCTATATGCCAGTAAGGCCTTATCTAATTGTCCCACATTTTTTTTAATCAACATTTTAGCTATCTTTACTGCATTTTCTGCCAAACCATTAGATTGGCTATAATACGGTGAACTTGTTATGTGTATAAACTTGTATTCAATTGAAAATTTCTTAAAAGCATTTTTAAATTGAGGCCCATTGTCTGATCTAAATGTTTCACAAATGCCGTATCTAGAAAATAATTCTTTTATTTTAACTATTATTGCAGTTTCTGTTAATGATGGCAGTTCAAAAATTTCAAAAAATTTTGAAAAATAATCAGTTACAATAAGATACCATTTCTTATAAAAAAACAAATCAGCGGCAATTATTTGCCAAGGTCTTGTGGCTGGTGACTTTTCCTTGCAAAACGTATTCACCGGATTAGATTTATGTTCTACACAGTCTGGACAATTCTTTATTAAATTTTCTATCTGAGTACTTAGCCCCAACCACCAGACCGCCATTTGGGCTCTACGTCTACACTTAACTATTCCTTGATGACCCATATGAATTTGTTCCAATACTTCTTTTTGAATACTAGATGGTATTACAATCCTTGATCCTTTTAATAACAATTCATTGCATATACTGAAATCAAATCTAAATTGAAAATAGTGATATAAGTCTACATGTATTTCACTTTTCTTCGGCCAACCTTCAATACAATATGTTTTTAAAATTCCACAAATATGATCATTATCCTGTGCATGTTTTATTTTTTGCAGATATATGTCACTAATTGGTAAATTTTTTAAGATAAAATTAACATATAAATCACAATCAGCAGGTAAATTATCAGCAGATTCCGTGTGTGTACTAGTAAGAGGTGCTCTTCATAAAGAGTCTGGTAAGATATGATCTTTACCCGGAATATAATTAATGTCATAGTTAAATCTCATCAACCTAATTCTAAACCTTTGCAATCGTGGAGTTAAATCATCTAAATGTTTAGTTTGTAAAACTTGTAGTAAAGGCTTGTGATCAGTTTCGAAAACAACCTTCAATCCTGCTATATATTCATGAAATTTTTCTGCAGCCCAGGTTATTGCCAATGCTTCTTTTTCTATTTGTGAATATCTCCTTTCAGTCTCATTCATTGACCTCGATATGTATGCCACAATTTCCCTTTTACTATTGTCCTTATCTAGCTGCATAAGGCAACCACCTAAACCATATGAACTAGCATCCGCACTAACTATGAGCTGTTTATTAGGGTCAAAGTAAGCCAACACTGGTGTGTTACACAAAAGCTGTTTGACAGAAGAGAATGCAAGCTCCTGGTCAGGACCCCATAAAAAGGATACATCCTTCCTAAGTAAATTATTTAATGGTTCCAAACAAGTTGCTTTTTCTTTCAAGTGCCTTGATGCAAAATTAACTATACCTAGAAATCTTTGAAGCTCAACTTTATTTACTGGTTTTGGAAACTTTTCTATTGCTCTTACTCTATCTAAATCTACAGAGATACCCTCAGCAGATAAATAAACCCTAAAAATTTGATTTTCTGAACTCCAATAATACATTTTTCTCTATTAATAGTCAAACCTGCTTTTGATAAACGTGTCAAAACTTCCCTTAAACACTTATCATGACCTTCAATTGTATTATGAAAAATAAGGACATCGTCAACATGAAATATGACATCAAGGTCTTGAAGGATTTTTGCAAACTTAGAGACAAAAAAATTCTGTTGAACAATTCAAACCAAATGGTAACCTTTTATATTTAAATCTGCCGAAGGGGCAAATAAATGTTGTTAGCAATTGGCTTTTCTCATCAAGAACTAGTTGGTGAAAACTTTTTGTAATGTCGATTTTTGAGAAATATTTAGCACCTTTGATTTTAGCCAGCGTATATTCTATTTTTGGAACAGGGAAATAAGGCCTTAATACACTTTTATTCAATTGAGTGTAATCAATACATAATCTAATCTCCTTTTCATTTTTTTGTACCACAACAATAGGAGATACCCATTCAGTTACCTGCTCTACTGGTTCAATAATATCCAAGCTCTGCAGCCTTTTCAATTCATCTTCTAATTTAGGTAATAAACCAATAGGAACAACTCTTGGCGACGATTGGACAAAAGGTTTAGCATTAGGTTTCAACTTGATTGAGATTACATCCTTAAATTGACCCAGCTCCTGTAAAAGTGATGGAAATTCTTCATGAATAACAACAGAACTCAGAGTTTGAGCAGTTACTTGTTTCAAGTTTACTGTTAAAATATTAAGGTGTTGACTTGCTTGCCTACTTAGAATCGGTTTACTAATTGACTTTATAACATACGCTTTAGTTCTCAAATATTTACCTTTATAAGCTAAGGTCATGTATAAATAACCTAAAATATTAAGATTTCTACCATCTGCAACTCTTACATTTAAATCAGTAGGACTTAATTTATTCAAAAATTTTTCTGGTATAAATGACAAGGGAATACAAACAATATCAGCACCAGAGTCAATTAAGAATCTACCTTTTTTATTAAATTCTTTTATGTCTATGTCACAGAACCATGCACTATCTTTCTCAATTCCATTATCACAGATTGACCATAAAAACATATTACCTGTTGTTTCTTCTACTACCTTTAAGTTTTTTGTTCTTCGACAGACTTTAGAATAATGTCCTTTTGTGTTACAATTAAAACATACAATATTCCGAGCTGGACACGAGGACCTCTGATGGAAATTGTATCCACAGTACGTGCAATTCGTATTTGGTCTTGAATCAAATTGTTTATTGTATTCTTTATTGAATGATTTTTTGTATACCATGTTAACATCCCTTTCTTGATTATATAATTCTTTAGTTTGACATTTTTGTATTTCCCATTCTCTCATTAATTGGAGTGTTTGTTGTAATGTTAGACTACTTTTTAACTGTAGCTTTTCTGACAGGCTGCTGTCTAATATTCCAGCAACTAATTTATCACGCAGTATTTCATCTTTTGTTATGTTCTCAAAATCGCAATATTGCGACATTTGGAAAATATTTTTTATATAATCATCCATTGACTCACCTTCTAGTTGAATTCGTCTATTAAATTTAGCCCTCAAATATATTAAATTTTTTCGTGGATTGAAATATTCATTTAACTTTTTTATCAACTCGCTGTAATTATCGGTTTTACCAATTAAGTTAAGTATTTCCAGGCTTTGTTCCCCCATACAATAAAGAATGAGGTTGCATTTTTCTTTATCACTTTTAGTTCCCGTCAAAAGAAGATATTGTTCGAATCGCATAAGCCATCTGGGCCATGAGGCAATGTCATGAAAATTAAATTCACTTGGCGGATTTATTGCCATTTTTTGAGGAATTGCTAACTGCGCCACTGGCAGATTTCTCGAAGTATTTTCCATCGATTCCGACGTTGACATGCTTATGAATGTTTACCATTGAGATTTATCGAAAATAACCACCGCTGCCACCATGTAATGTTTGTCTTTTAGCTTTGACCGAGAGATGATGAAATAAAACTACTGAGTACCCTTTGAGCGTATCCGGCAGCCATCATAAGAGAGAGAGCGCGTTCCGTTACATTTTTTGTTCACATAGATAAAGATGCGATTCATGCGATCAGGCAATTACACTACAACCTTAGGAATTAAATTAAAAATAGAGAGCCAAGGTTAGGTTAGGTAAACAAAAAACATTGATGTTGATTGATGCTTTTTTTTTTTCTTTTTTTTTAAACTTCGCTCGTATCGAGCAGGCAAAGAGCAGAGCCCATACAGCCTATTCCGTGGTAAATCTTTATCTTCTTTATTCTTTGCTTTCCTATTTCTTTATTTTTTCTGCGTTTTTATAATTCCGAGACAGTGTGGGTTATAAATGTAAAAAGATGTGGATATGATTTGATGTTGATGCCACAGATTAGAGTGGTTTTTTGATGCTCTTCATTCGTCGTTGTAAAGACAGGCAAAGTTTACTACTATTCTATCCACGGAACATAAAAAACAGAATTCTATCTGTCATCCCATTTGGACCTCTTTCACCGCTTAACATTAGGCGGGAAGAGGTCATCTGCCGATCTTCGCATAAAAAAAAGATCTCGATAGTACGGACAGACAGTCATAAGGAAATAGGAGCGTACCTGTGGAAAATATGTAATTGGGCTAGACCCGTTTATTTAACAAGATAAATAAATAAATAAGGGTACAGGCTCGGACTCATCAACCTAAAACTGTCAAATTTCCACAACAAAATTTCCACCCTATGTCCAAGGTCTCCGAGTTCAATATCAATTGTAATATTTTGACAGATTTGTATAGGTTGATGAGTCCGAGACTGTACAAGCTACCTTTGGTGAGTTAAGCGGTGAAAGAGACCCAAACGGGATGATAGAATATTATAATATATAATATACTAGCTTTCCGACCGCGGCTTCGCCCGCGTTTTATTCGATTTTCCCACAGGAAAGAGATGTCTCCCTCAGTAAAACATCACAATTTCGTTTCCCGTGTCTTAAAACCTCCCCATACCAAATTACAGCATAAATGATTCGGCTGTTGCTATCGCGTTTTCCCACGAGAAAGAGGTATTTTACCGCATTAAAACGTATTCTATGTCCATTTCCGGGGTTCAAACTATATGCGTACCAAATTTTATCAAAGTCAAAGTCTAAGTCAAAATAATTTATTCAATTTAAACCTTTACAGGTACTTATTGACGTCACAAGAATAATAATATTAATAAAACTACAATAAATTTAAAATAGAAAAGACAATAAATTATTAATTAATTCCTTAATCGCACTTGTACATGCGTCCATCTTCCAAATCAAGTTTTAGAATATTAGATACACAACATTAAAATTATAATTTCAAAGTCAAAGTCAAAGTCAAAATAATTTATTCAATTTAAACCTTTACAGGTACTTATTGACGTCACAAGAATAATAATATTAATAAAACTACAATAAATTTAAAATAGAAAAGACAATAAATTATTAATTATTTCCTTAATCGCACTTGTACATGCGTCCATCTTCCAAATCAAGTTTTAGAATATTAGATACACAACATTAAAATTATAATTTCTATGAGCTATCCCACGAGGAGCAGGTAAGAGTCACATCCAAACTGATTTATCATTTAAATAATCTTTAACAGTGTAGTACCCCTTTTTAAGAAGACTATTTTTAATGCGAGTCTTAAACTTATTTATTGGTAATTCTATAATACTCTTTGGTAATTTGTTGTAGTATTGTATACTTTGCCCTACAAATGATGCAGTAATTTTTCGTAGCCTAGTTTGTGGTACAACAAGTTTGTCTTTGTTACGTGTGTTTAGCTTATGTATATCACTTCGTTTAGTATATGTATTGATATTATTATGAACATAGACAAGGCAATTAAAAATATATTGCGAGGCGGTAGTCAGTATACCAATATCTTTAAATCTCTCTCTAAGAGAAGTTCGAGAGCTTAATTTGTAAATAGCGCGGACAGCTCGTTTTTGTAAAATAAAAATAGTTTCTATGTCAGCTGCAGTGCCCCATAAGAGTATGCAATATGACATTAAATTGTGAAAATAACTGAAATAAACTGATCTGGCAGTATCAATATCTGTTAATTGTCTGATTTTCTGTACAGCATATGCGGCTGAGGCAAGTTTACTGGCTAAGACTGAGATGTGGGGGCCCCATTGTAACTTTGAGTCAATCGTAACACCGAGGAAGACAGCTGAGTCCACCACTTGTAATTTCTCTTTGTCGAGTATGATTGTCGTGTCAACTAATTTTACATTTGGAAGGGTAAACAAAATACATTTTGTTTTCTTTGCGTTTAGTTGAAGGTTATTTTTACTAAACCATTTTAATACTTCTGCCAAAGCGATGTTTATATCATCGAAGTTAGTTTTTTTTCTATCCACATTAAATATTAAGGAAGTATCGTCAGCAAACAACACAATATCACATAATTTTTCGGCAAAAAAGGGCAGATCATTTATATATAATATGAAAAGCAGAGGGCCCAAAATCGAACCCTGCGGAACTCCCATTTTTAGTTGCGATCCAGACGATTGTACTCCATTAATTTCTACCGTTTGTGTTCTAGCATTAAGGTATGAATTTAGTAATTTTAAAGCAGGGCCCCGAACTCCATAGTGATTTAATTTCAGAGACAAAGTCTGGTGATCAACGCAGTCAAATGCCTTTGATAAGTCGCAAAATATACCAAGTGCATTCTGAGACTTTTCCCAAGAATCAAAAACGTGCCTCATAAGCGCAGCGCCAGCATCAGCAGTGGAATGACCCTTCATAAAGCCGTATTGCTTCTTATGTAGTATATTATATTTCTGAACATGAATTATTAATTGATTGTGTATAATTTTTTCAAAAATCTTACTTAAAGACGGCAATATAGAAATTGGTCTATAATTACCAATATCCTCTTTATTACCAGACTTAAACAAAGGTACAATCTTACTGTACTTCATAAGGTCAGGAAAAATACCCTGATCGATGCAAATATTAAAAATGTCGGCCATATAGGGTGCGATATTTTCCACAATGGATTTAATCGTTTTTACAGATATCCCCCATAAGTCATTTGTATTCTTGACTTTAATCAATTTAAATGCCTTTACAATGTCTATTGCATTTATGTACTCAAATGAAAAAGCTGCGCTGCACTCCGGCACATGTTCAACCAATAAGGAAGCTGCAGAATTTGGCGACCCGTTTAGTCCAGCACTTATAGTTGTTGGTATTTTGGAGAAAAAATCTTCAAAAGCATTTGCCACCTTGTCATCATCCCTAATAATAATATCATTAACAGTAATGGCAATGCTATTATCTCTCTTCTTAGATTTCCCTGCTTCCTGGTTGATAATATTCCACGTCGTTTTAATCTTATTGTTAGATTTCAAAATCGGTTAAGTAGTTTCCAAATTACACCAGAAATGGTTTGGCTGTTGCTATCGCGTTTTCCCATGGGAAAGAGATATTTCACCGCGGTAAAAAGTATCTACCATATTTCATCAAAATCGGTTCAGTAGTTTTGGCGTGAAAGACGGACAGACAGACAGACAGCCATCAGACAGACAGAGAGACAGAGTTACTTTCGCATTATAAATGCGATATATATATTAGTATGGATAAAAAAAATATTTTAAAACCCCCTTCTAAAGTGGAAACACCAAGGAGCTATTAATTATAACAAGGAGCTATACATTTCCAAATAAAAATTATGATAACTTTATACTGTTTTAAGTAATTAATTATATAATAAAACATTAATAAATAATGAATAAAGGCACTAAAGTAAGTCAAAATGGTCAAAACCACCCTAAAAACATATTTATAACAGTTTTATAGAAACCGGTAAATTCCGGTAAAATAATTCTATATAATCTGTGAATTCAATTTAGATGCCTGTTTATAGATGTCAACTGTGTTTTAAATTTAGTTAGCACGTAATTTCAGAATACCAAATTCTCTAAAACTAAATTAAAATTCGTTCTCTAATTTTAAGTTTAGGTTTAGAGAGTGTACCGTCAGAATCGCTCCCATTGTCTTTGTAATCTCGTTTTAATCTGTATTGTTCATAATATGGTCTAAAAGACTAGAATCCAGGCCAGTAAAGAATCTCAAAGAAAAAGTTCATTATAGTATACTGATCTGTGCTGTAGATAAAGATTTACCACTGAATAGGCTGTATGGGCTCTGCTCTTGCCTGCTCGATACGAGCGAAGATTTAAAAAAATAATGATCTTCGCTGTTCTGTCCATAAAAACACACACACACACACACACAGAGACCAATTTGGAAAACACGAAAAATAAAAGTGCTTGGCTTTGCTGATCGTCAGTGAATTTTGTTTTTTTCTTTTTTAATCCTTCCGACCGATTTTAAAATTCATATCTTATACGCAAACTTGCAATGAATATTGACAACAAAATTAAGCAGGTATATTTTTAACTAGTAATGTGCGATTAGTCGCACTGAGTGTATTGCAATATAACTCGTGTTATTTTTGTTATTAATGACAGTAATATTATTTAGGCAGAGGAAGTGGAGGTTCTGGCGGCAATTTATGGGGAGGATTGGATTACAGAAAGCGAAAATAGTTACAATATAAAAATTGTTGAAAATAGTCTTGAAGTAATTTTGTATGTGACTATGACTCCTGGTTATCCAGCAGAATCTTCACCTAAATATGAGTTATCTGCACCCTGGATGGATAGAAAAGTCAAAGCGAAACTGTACACTGATTTGGAAGAAGTATACCAGTATGTCTTTTTTAAATCTGAATATTTACATAAGTTTTCCACATGGCTATCAAATTCAAACTAGTTTTAAACAAGCAAATTGAAATCCCAAATATGTCAAATATTATTACATAATTAACCAGCCGGTATATATTTGTTGATTATTGTAAAATATTTAAACCTTTTCATCTAAATAATATAACAACTACTTTTCATGTTTATATTTTGGAGATTAACCAAAGTAATATAATATACTAATAGCAACTTTTTTCGAAAATATGTATTTAACAGTAGAACATAGTGATTTGTATAATTTTAATTTTTGAAAGAAAATTTTAAAGTCTATGTAAAATGAAATATAAAATTTCTGACTCATTTCAGGCAAAATCTTGGTGAAAGCATAATTTATCAATGGGTTGAGAAAATTCGCGAAGTACTACAAAACATGGAACCCCCAAAACTGTGGATGCTATAAATAAGTAGTAGAAAAAATAAATATTTCAAAAGTATGTATCTCATATCATTAGTAACACATTAAATAACTTTGACCAATTTTATTGATTTCACTGTGCATGAAAAAAATGTATGATTGTAAAGTCATTTTTTTAACTCGTCAACATATAATTACCATAAAGGGGAGTAAGAACATTAGTGGCAAAATAGTCTCAGCAGCTCTTTGAATAAGGTACATACAGAATTCATGGTATCAGTATTTGTTTCTCAAATTTCATATGTACAATCTAACGGTCCTACAGTGAAGAACATTATGAGGCAATCTGTATACACCTGAAAAAAAATTCTAAGGTGTCAACCAGTCTACACTGGGTCAACATGGTTGACTTAAGCCTAATTACCCTAGCATAGCCGGTAGGCTCTAGCTGCATATCTGCTGTGATGATGAGTAGAGTCAATTCGCAGTTAGATAATACATGCTGTGCTAATCTATGCATACCTACTAAAAATACTGGAGGGTTGTTCACTCACAAAAGAAATCATTTAGCTTGATTCAAGTTTTCTAAACTAAGTCTCATGATTTCAGGTTACATTAAATTGCCCTGAAATTACCCATGGGCAAGTTATAACTGATAGAAAAAGTACCTTCCAGGGGCATGCTGCTCGGGTTCACAGTGTGGAGGATGTGAAGTAAGTAGTTATATAACTTAAGAAAACAAGATAACAATAATCATTTTGCTAAAGTAGTTATTAGTTCTTCTTGATTTTTTTTATATATAATACAAAGAAAATGATATAACTAAAGTTATACTGATAAAATCTCTCAATGGAGTTATGGAAGATTAATAACTTTAATAGGATACTGTGTTGTATGACTCGGTATCTTTATCTTATCTGCTTTCGCAGGATAGCCGTAGTGTATACATTGCTATGTTTTGGTTTCAAGGATATATGCAGACAATTTCTAGGTACTGTGACTTTACATTTTAACAGTTGACAACTTACATTGTGGCTTACATGGCTGCAAGCAAAATACACATGTTGATCTCTAGCCCAGCATAAATTGCTGTTTTCATAGTTTCGTAAACCTAGCCATGATGCTCACTGTACATAGAGTTACCATCAAATAGGCAGTCTGTTTATTTGATGAACATTTAATGTGAATAAAGAAATAAATTGAAAATTTTGAAGTCCTGCCCAATACAATATTTTCTTGCAAATTCTATTTATAAAAAATAGATTTAAGTTTTTTCAATTTTACCTTACTTTAAAATATAGTATTTCCTCAGACAAACAGTAATAAAAACATTTCATTCACAGCACAGTCCTGGATAAATTAAAAGAGAATAAAAAGATATTAAATGCTACACACAACATGTATGCATATAGAATAGAAAAGAACACTAAGTCTGGTGTCACAATGGTTCAGGATTGTGATGACGATGGAGAGTCACATGCCGGCAGCAGAATGTTACATCTATTACAGATATTAGAACAAAGAAATGTTGTTGTGGTTGTGTCAAGATGGTAAGACTTACTAAATCATCTTCATTACAATCATTTTACACCTACTGTTCAGCATAAGCCCTCACCTAGAACTGTGTTTAGATTGATTTACCATCTTACACTTACCTAGACCAATGTAAGTTGTTGAAAAATACCAAAGTATTGTTATTTATTCTTTTTATAAATGATATTAAAGAATGTTTTCTCTACCCTAACTTCCTATTACAGTGGAATCTTGATAACTCAGAATGTCAAGGGAAATGCAAATAATTTTCAGATAAGGAGTTTTCAACTTAACAAGACTTTCGATTTGCAAAGGACTCAACTGCTAACTTTGACTTAGAAAGGCGCGGTTTTTTAAGTATATTTTTCGACTTGTAGAGTAAAAATTTGACTTAAGTTTTATGGTTCATACAATTTATTACTTAACTAAATAACTTTATTACTTAAACAAATCTGTACTACAAAAAATCTGTTATTTTCTTTTGATGTGGGCTATTTGTAGATTTTTTTATTGATTATTTTCTCAAGTTCAAATAATGAACTGAATATGTGATCCTCGATAAAGTCGACAGCCAAATAAGTACTGACTGAAGTACGAAGTCTGCTTTCTGAAATTTGGGATATAGAGTATAAATATGTATTATCAATACCTCGAGGGAAATGACATTTTGTTTGAGTTATAGTCTAAATAATTCGAGATACCGTATATTTATTGGTTCATTGGAAGGGAAACGTGTCTTTTTTCGATTTACCGAAGATTCATCTTAACAAGGTTCGAGTTATAGAGATTCCACTGTATATGCATACTATCTAAAAATGTCGAAAACCATTAGAAATTTGGAAGACTATGTAGCTTTACAGGGTGATCTTGATAGGTTAACTATATACTGTGAAATTAATAAACAACAGTTGAATATCCCAAAATATCATTATATTAATTTCACTAGGGAGAAAAATATTATTCACTATTTTTATACACAGAGCCTATTGATCTTTAATGATACACTATAGACAATGAAACAGGTATAGATTTAGTGGGCCAATTAGGATCCATCTGAACATTATTATCATGTAATAATTATGATGATAATATATAGTTGAAAAGTTTTTAAAATGATAATGTTGATTGATAAATTTATACAAAAAAAATACTATTATTAGTAACTTGTAGTTGCAAAATTATTCTTAATTACAAAGAACTTTTGTCCTCGTTAATTGTGATCAATAAAGTGTAATATTCAATTTTTCATTCTGAAAGGACATTGTTCAATTTGGCCTAAGAACCGATGTGAATATAAATTATACTATATTTTTTATTTATTTTTATATATTTGAAACATATTTTAGTATTCCACGGACACTTCAAATAAATAAATTCCAATAAAAAGTTGGGTCACAATTATTGATGCCATATAAAATGTTTTCCGTCAGCCAGTGCTGCCAGTTTTCGGAAGTTTCCGCGATTTCGGTAAATACGGATCGAATTGAAAACCTCCTCCTTTTGAAGTCGGTTATTAAAATTAGTTGATAACACTTTATTCATTTAAATACCTAAATTGACTAGCTAGAAAAAAACTAGTATTATATTTTTTTAAAGCAAAAATCGCTAATTACTAGCTTGGCATTCTAGTATTATAGTTTTCGTAATTGGCAACACTGGTGTACTTCATACCTTATCTGTGTCCGTTTTATTTAATTTTTGATTGCACATCTTGCACGATTGAAAATGATAAATGTACTAGTTGTGGATCTGCAGTTGGTGACATCGACCATGTGATTTTCGACTGTCCTGTTTTTTTTAATTCACAGACTAACACTTGCCAGTGAATTAATAGAAATTAAAGTGAATATAGAAAATAATTCCTCCGCCGCTTGATCGAGTTGCTTAAAAATAAGAAGACGTATAAACCTTTATACAATTATATTAAGAATACTATACAAAAAATATAATTAAAGATGAAGAAGAAACGATTTTTTAGATTATCAAGAATAATAAATAAGATATGGCTCAAAGGTCATTGCAACCAGGCCAGAATACAGGAAAAAAAAAAAAAATTTTTGATTGCTTTGCAACTATCGTTTCTTTTGTGATTTTCTATGCGTTTCATTGTTTTATTCTAACAACTTTGGCTTGATTACGGACTCCGATTACATTGCGTAGGTACTTGTAGACTCGGATGTGTGTAAAGGACTGGATTTTGTAAAATGATAATTGTCAAAGAATTATCTTAAACTTGACTAGGTACTATCTCTTTCCCTAGTATCTAGTAGAGTAGTCCTTTCCTAGTTCTAGAAGAGAACATATATAGCTGTACATAGTATTGTTAATATTACTTTTGATATTACTACTCTGATATTTCACGCAAGGTTGGTTATTTTTTATTTATAACCTCAAAATATTAACTTTTTTCGTAATTATTTTAGTTTCCTGAAGTGTCCGTTCGTGAAAACTTATTTCATTAGATTCCATATAATTTTAAAAGTTTATATAAGTCACTTTCGATTCGAACGGTTCTTAGGCAGAACATGTATGGAGCCGGAACAATGTCCTTTGGTAAAAGTAGGTTTAAATTTAATTCCAATATTTTATTGCTTGCTATGTTGATGTACATAGTAATTTTAAGTTATAGGTGATAATAATCAATACAGCGCCCTGTATAGGTGTACTAATTTTTTCAGATTCACTGCACTATTTTTAAGTAATGGCTTTATTCTACACACATATTCAACTTTTTTTTGTTTAATCATTTTGTCAAACTATTTTCGGTCGAACAAATATTCAAATCAAATGAGAACCATGGTAAGAATAACATACAAAATTTGATCGCAATTTTGTTTTTCGTAGAAATGTTTTCATTACCACCAAAATCAAAATGCAATAGACCACAAACGTTTTGACCAGTAATGACAATAGTTTTTGTGCATCTAATTGGGTATAATCTATAGCATTTTTCATGGTGCATATCAAAAATCAAAATCAAAATAATATTTATTCAACATAGACCTTTACAGGCACTTATTGACGTCAACAAACAAAACAAAAAAAAAAAGCTTAAATAAATAAAAAAAAAAAAAAACAAAAACCTTGTCCGTACGTACGAATAAGGAAAAAAAAAGAAAAAATATATTGACTCGACACCTGTTCGGAAATTGGGAGAGCCTTCTCGAGAAGAACAGGCAAGAAACTCTGAAGGTCTATTTTTTATCTCCTCTTTTCAATGTTAATAATTATAATAATATATATAAAAAAATACAATATAGTATAAGATACAATCATACCTAATACGATTACAGTCGTATGTATGTTTACATACACATATAAAATAATACAATATTATAAATAATGTTACCAAACATGGCTCTATGAATAGTGTCCCTATTCCCAAATACTGTGATCATTTAGATAGTCACTTACTTTATAATAACCTTTACTCATGAGTGTATTTTTGATATGGATTTTAAATTTATATAAAGGCAAATCAATGACACTTTGCGGAAGCTTGTTAAACATAGATATACATTTCCCCAAGAACGAACAGCTAGTTTTATGGAGTCTGAACATTGGAACGGCAAGTTTATTTTTGTTTCTAGTATTCACATTATGTAGATCACTGTTTTTATTGAATTTATTATAGTTTCTATATACAAAAACTAAATTATCATATATATATTGACTAGCTAAAGTTAAAATATTAATTTCTTTGAACAATTCTTTTAGGGATTCTCTAGCCCGTAAACAGTAAATAGCACGAATCGCTCTTTTTTGTAAAAGGAAAATACTTTCAATGTTAGCCGCTGATCCCCATAGCAGCAGTCCATAGGACATAACACTATGAAAGTAGCTGAAATAAACAATTCTTGCCGTTTCAACATTAGTTAAAAGTCTAATCTTTTTTACTGCGTACGCCGCTGAACTAAGTTTGATTGCCAAAGTTTCAATATGTGGATCCCACTGTAGTCGTGAATCTAACGTAATGCCTAAGAATTTAGTATTATTTACCAAGTCAATGACATCACCATTCATATTTAAACTAGTATCAACCTGCCTTACATTGGGCAAAGAGAATTTGATACATTTTGTTTTCTTAGAATTTAAAGACAAATTATTAGTTGTGAACCAATACAGAACTCTCAAGAGACATATAGAGATAAGACCCAGTTGTACACTTAGAGCAGACCTGATAATGTGTCTGATACAGCAAGGTACCCCGTGACCTGAACTGAACCCCTGGGGAGTTATCAAATGTATTAATTGGAATACAATTAACGCAACCCAAGCACACAGCTATACGCATTATATGCATTGCACAAATAAAACTTGTTTTGATTACAGGTATGGTGGAATACAACTAGGTCCCGATCGTTTCAGACACATCAATAATGCCACCCGGCAAGTTTTGGATGAAGCTGGATTTCTAACAAAAAAGTGACAAAGTATTTACATACATATTAGGTATATATTACATAATTGTGTAAACTATACCAGTTCGTCTGCTTGGGTACATGTCTTAACCACTTTTGCTGCCATACAATCAGTATTCAGAGCATTACTGTGTTACGGTTTGAATGGTTAATTTGGGAAATTACTGAGTACAGTGACTATATCTTGTCACAAGTTGGCAACTGTGGTTATTGTGGGAGTCACAGATTTGCTGCTAATCTCACAAGAACCACATGTACCATAGTTGACTGTAACCACTTACCATCGAATGGGTAGTCTTCTTGTTTCTCAATATAAATAGCAATTTAAAATATTACAAACTTTTGTAAGTGTTCATACTTTGTCCGTGTAATTACAATGCACACACGCATTACTTAAATATTCCAATTAGCTCAATTATCAAAGTATACATAAGTTATTAATTGTATATATTTTGTTACGTCTTTAATTGTTGTGACGAAAATGTAAATGTCAATTGATTAATTTGAATAACAATGATTTTATAAAATAATATAAGTAATTCATAATGGAAATTATTGTTTTGTAATATAAGTACTGATATTTTTTGTTACAATCTCATTTTTCTCAATCTCTAGTCCTGTCAATGATATGTGCTGAACATTATAATTATGTAAGTAGGTACTATTGTGATATAACTAGCGAGACTGTAACTACATAGTTGTAGAAATTATATACTGTATATATTTACACTTAGTGTTAAGGTTAATAAAAAAGGACAATATACAATGGAGTTTTTATTTTATCAAAACCTTAAAGTACAAAAAATATTATTTTAGTCATAGTTCCAAATAAAATTAGGGTGAAATCAGACAAATTATATGTTTATGCAATTAGTTATTAAGGCTAGAACCCTAGAAAGGCTTCATTCTAATACTAACCTAAACTATACAACAAAATAAAATAGAACTACATTTACCAGTAAAATTACTAATAATTATATTTATACAACATTCTCATGATTATAGGATTTTTTATTTCTTCCATTGTTCTCGGCAGTTTTTACTGTAATACACTTTTTATCGAGGAATCTCAAGAGATCCTGAAAGAAATGTTTTGTTTTTAATATTAATGTACACACAGCACTTCAGGTTTTACATGTCAACTTTGACCCAGCTAATATGTCACTCGTAATGCCGAGGTTATTGTAGTGCAATTGTAAAGATTCTGATTCTAAAACAGTAAATATACCAACTGTCTAATATTTTTATATAATGGTATAATCATAGAGAGAAGTCCACTGTCTTTTAAAAAGCTAGTGGTACCTAACTTCAAATCTCACAAAGCTTAGGGCTACTAGAACCTAATGTTATCTCCAAACGTGACCATGAGTACATAGCATTAGACACAAGTATAATAAAGTTAAAAACTTTAGCATCCTAATAACATTTAAAAAAGTTAAAACCTAGTTATACCTATTAACCCACAGATTACCTACAGTGGTGTAGGTTAACAACGAGGAGTCTAAAGGATTCACCCAGCGGACGGGGGAGGGAAGATACACCAACAACAACAAACATGTATCAAGAAAATGAAATCATAAACTATTATTGATCAACTATTTACTACTTATTATTAATTAACATCTCATTTGCTGAAAGCACCCTTACATCCTTCTCTGCTGGGACATAGGGTTGTAAAGGATAGACCTGACTGTGCCATATATAGTTAATGGATTCTACAGTCTGTGTGTATCCAACAAATATCTAATAATTGTATCCTCGTTAATAGCGTAGTCATATAGCCATATAGATATAATGTGAAATTATTTGAACTTGTAAAGGAAGTTCGGTTTAATCTATTTATCTGAGGCTAGGTTCTAACTGACAACTCTGTATAAGTACAGGGAGAATAAAAGTAGCCCTAGCTGGTTCTTTCGAGAACAGGGTGTCCCGCCGCAGACTTATCAAGCAAAGGCGCATCTTCGAAGTGCAAAAGTGAGTGTAAAAATCATATCGCACCTTTAGAATTGAAGTGACCTAGTCCAAAATTCTTGTTTTTTGGTAAACGCTAAAAATGTGATTGAAGAGTCGGTAATTTGTTTGTTTTTCTATTATAATGCTTTAAGTTGTACTTTGTCATATTTTTTATTGTTAATGGTAGTATATGAATTGTTTTTATGAGAGACTCAACTTAGTCTATATTATATAGTAATAAGAATTTTGGATTAGGTCACTTCAATTCTGCTCGAAGGAGGCGGCGGCGCGGCCGGCGGGCGCGAGGAAATCGCGCCAGTGGATGCGGCGCCGCCGTGGGACCACGCCCCTTCCGTGGCCGGGGGGCGTCGTCGGTGGTGGAGATCGGGCGAAGTATTGTAGCCTCCTCAGAGGAGGGCTCCCCTGTATCGGCGGGGGAGTGGAGGCTGGGGGTTCCCGGAAATAGCTTGGTGTTCCCGGAGGCTCCCTACATGGCAGAGGAAGGCCATCCCTAAGGTTTTTAGTGGGTAGGCCTCCCCCTTCTGGGGAGGAGAGCCCCACATAACCGCCGGCTCGCCACAGCCGGGGTATGCAACTTAATGCATTTTCCTCAGGGGAACGAAAAAAAGGTCACTTCAATTCTAAAGGTGCGATATGTAAATAATTTCATTTGATTTTACTATCAATATATGAATCGATGATATAAAATAAAAATTTGTATAGCGTGAACGATTGAACGATTCACCGGTGGATTTAAAAAGCAAGGAAAATACATATATCTACTGAAGTATCTCAAAAATGTTGACTCCACCAGTGGATCCAAATAGTGGGAACGTATGACTTTGCGTCGTATCCGCGATCCTATAGTCGCATAGTATGAAGATAACTCTCCTCTTTTTTTCTCTCAGGAAAAACGCTGAGAATCCTTACGAGAAGCATGAAACGTGCCCAGGATACCACCGCAACGACGGGAGGGATCGACACATTGCCCTTCCGTGGCCGGGGAGCGTCGTCGGTGGAGGAGATCGGGGGAGGTAGTGTAGCCTCCCCGAGGAGGGCTCCCCTGTAGGCAGGGAGCGGAGGCTGGGGGTTCCCGGAAGTCGAAATAAATGTATGACGGGAATTAACACGATATTTTTACGTACCGAATTTTATTGCCTGACGTTTCGACCAGGTTGCACCGGCCGTGGTCGCAGGCGGACTGGAGCTCCCGGAAGTCGCTTCGCATTCCCGAGGGCTCCCTACATGCCTGAAGGTCATCCCTGAGGTTTTTAGTGGGTAGGCTCGCCACAGCGGGGTATTCAATTTAATGCATTTTCCTCAGGGGAACAAAAAAAAAGGATACCACCGCAACAGCAAGCGCTACTGATGTGGTGATTATGTCGGACTCCACGCCGGCCAGGGCGGTCTGACCAGCGTGACTACCGTTTAAATTCACCCTTATGCCTAAGTTCTAAGAACTATATACGCCAATCATGAGGGCGACCAGAGCCGGCTTATGCAAGTCGCGGGCCCTAGGCAATGCTCGTCTCGCCGGCTCTGGTCATGCCCTTCCCGTTTTGTAACTTCCTAATAATTTATGATTACGCCGTTTTTTACTACATAGGTACCTATATTATCACATTATTCAATAAACATACTGAATCAAACTAAAAGAATAAAAAGAATTAAGTAATAATATATGCATTTAAAAAAATCATACAACAAGCTATTTAAGCTTCTTGTATGACTTTTTTTCAATTAACTCTTTAATCTTTTTTTTTTGTTACAAAATCGTTTAAGACTTATACATCACTAGCTTTTGCCCGCGACTTCGTCCGCGTGGAATAGTGACTTCCGGCAGATTTTTGGTTAACCAACAACATATTTATATTTATATTTGAATAAAGATTAATATTATTATGTTGATACAACTTAAACAAATTATTTCGACCAAATTTGGTACCATAAAAACGGTCATTGTGACTAAACCTTAAAAGATAGACATATGCCGTCGCGGACTTTTTTTTAGATCATGTATAGAGGAATAATTCTTTCATACATATTTTTTGTGTATCTTGAACCGTTTTCGCAGCGCACGCAAAGAAAGCCTTCAAAAATGAATAATTTTCCCCGTTTTTTACACATTTACCGCTCTGTCTTTGCTCCTATTGGTCATAGCGTAATGTTATTTAGCCTATAGCCTTCCTCGATAAATGGACTATCCAACAAAAAAAGAATTATTCAAATCGCACCAGTAGTTTCGGAGATTAGCGCGTTCAAACAAACAAACAAACAAACAAACTCTTCAGCTTTATATATTAGTATAGATTTTCAAATGCTATTATGGCCAATGAATTTAAATGGTTTTGAAACATAGTTGAACAAAGACAGTTTTTAATTAATTTCAATTTGGAAAAGTTTGGAAAATCTTTCGTTATTAAATGTAACCTCCAAAGAAGTGTTGATTCGTCCGTGAATGCCCCGTCTATTAATCAGTGTCTGTACACATACTCGGTGAGTTGCATTATTCTCATGCGAATGAATTCGGTGCAATGCATTTTTCCAATCAGTTAATCCAGTTTTGTAAGTGTGAACTAAAACAAAAGGATACATGGAAAACAATATACTTTTCCAGTAGACGGAGAATACATGAGCCACTCCCGTTTGATTTTACCACTAATTATGTGTTTCCGAAATGATGTACTAAAATGTACAGGGCAAGACAATCGTCATTGAAATTTCGAATTAAATTTTTACTGTTTAAGAACGTTACATGTACGTTTACATTGTCAATTTTTTTATCTGTAGCACAGGGCCCCTAACGTGGCGGGGCCCCTAGGCAGTTGCCTACAGTGCCTAATGGATAAAACGGCCCTGAGGGCGACCGTCCCTTCAGGATAGAAGGACATGCAGCGCAGACCATAAAAGAGGCCCCAAGGGCTTGAAGAGGCGAGGGAAGCCAAAGTGACGCCGGCCTTAACCACGAGGGAATGAGAATTAGAATACTATACACCACACTCGCCAGATAGATATAGGGTTTCATTTCTATAATTTTATGACAGTCGCATTTGTTACATTTTGCGTAAGACAGCCCGAAATTGTGACAATTGTTAAGCATGCCGTCTCAAGTTTGTTGCAAAGAAAATGGAACTTTTTAACACCGAATAATGCATATCACTTTTATTTATCTAAAATTACGTCTTATTCGATACTGTAAACAAAACGTCACATCGCCATTTGGTCCTCTTGATTACCGGAAATTGGTCAAAAGTAATATGCTACAGTTCTAAGGGCAAATAGCAGGTTTGCTCAACAATTTTAAAAAATGCCCAATCTGATTATAAAGTTACCTTAGAATCATATCTGTGGCCTTGTGACACCAGATCTTTGTATATAACGTCTATATTCACTGGCTCATACTGTAGAATAGCCTCTCTTAGGCGCTGTCTACATGAAACGTAATTATGAAAGGCAATGTGTAACGGCAGTCGGCAAGAATGTATCTGTAAACGAAAATTTTATTACTGTTATTTGATTTGTTACCAGATTTAATGCCCTGGGCTTGCACTGTATACGATTATTGTTTCAGTCCAGCAACTTATTTATTTAACGATCATCTACATAATATCCACTGTTAAAAACAATAAAACATAATTAGGAAAAGCGAAAAATATAACCTGACAAAATTTTTCATATATCTGTGCTGCCGCCAGTTTTCATAGGTACCCTACGACTATCTATTTAATAAACATTTAATAGACTATCTAAGTCTATTTAATGTTTATTAAAAAAAAAACAAAGTTTGGCCAAGTGCAGATTATTGTTTCTGCATATGAGCTTTGACTTTAATACATATTCGTAAACACTGGTATAAAGGTTCAACCCAATACAGCGCCACTGCCACGAGAAATGTTTTACTGATAATTATTATACTAGTAACAAGAATGAAGCATGTCGACAGAAAATAAACGTGTGTTTATGAGAGATTTTCTGTCTTAAGCGATTAAGAATGTGTATTCTTAATCGCAACGAGCATTATAGAATTACGAGGGCAGTTCAAATATGATCGAGACAAATGCTGTAGATGGCGTGCATGTATGTTTTGAAGGTCGTGGCTTGAGTATGTGATAGCTGGGTCCCTTACGAACAGTGTGGCATAGTTTTCATCGGGAGCGCACGTTTTATGCGTGTGCTACGACCATGAGTGAACGTAAAGTGCCGACCGCCGTTGCGCAACGTATTGTCATTCGTTTTTTAGTGCGGGAAGGCGTTAAAAACACGGAAATTTTTCTGCGTTTGCGAAATCAGTTCGGTAGTGAGTGTCTGAGTAGGGCTGCTGTGTTTAAATGGGCCAAAGCATTTAAAGATGGCCGCGAAACCGTCGAGAATGAGCCGCATGATCGTCGACCGCAAACCAGCGTCACACCAGACAACATTCGCCGCGTAGAACAACTCATTTTGGAGGACCGTAGGATGAATGTTCGAGACATTTCGGCTAAACTCGGCATCAGTTTTGGTAGTGTAGAGTCTATAATCCACGAACACCTTCAATATCGCAAAATAACGGCGCGATGGGTTCCTAAACTGTTAAACTTCGAGCAAAAATTCACGCGGTTGGAAGTTTGTCGCCGCTTGTTGACGCGATACGAGGCGGAGGGGGACGGTTTTTTAACGCGAATCTTCACTACAGAGGAGACGTGGGTACACTATTACACTCCCGAAAGCAAGGTGTCGTCTAAAGAGTGGAGGAAGAAGGAGGAAGGGGCGCCAGCCAAAGCGAAGACAACCAGGTCCGCGGGTAAGGTTATGTGTACTGTGTTCTGGGACAGGCGTGGCATGCTGTACGTTGACTTTCTGCGCACTCAACGTTCCATCAATGCTGCATACTACTCTGACCTTCTGAAAACACATGTGAAACCCGCTTATCGCTCGAAATGGCGAAGTATTCCAGCACGAAGTGCGATTCTTCTCCAGGATAACGCACGCCCTCAAACCGCGCGTCTCACGCTCGATACAATATCGGAATTGGGGTGGGAAGTACTGGAACACCCCCCTATAGTCCGGATTTGTCACCCTGCGACTACCATATGTTTGGACCACTGAAAGAAGCCCTCGGAGGTCAAAGATTCAACACCGACGACGAGGTAGAAGAGTTCGTGCGCACATGGCTGTCCGAGTTGCCCAATGAATTCTTCGATATCGGCATCAAAAAAGCTTCCGGAAAGGTGGAC
The DNA here is from genome assembly GCA_036419045.1 of Scirpophaga incertulas. Taxonomy (NCBI): domain Eukaryota; kingdom Metazoa; phylum Arthropoda; class Insecta; order Lepidoptera; family Crambidae; genus Scirpophaga; species Scirpophaga incertulas. Next base: position 1,810 of record JAYEAL010000229.1, on the reverse strand, counting down.
AAAATGCGTAACTCGTGAGGGGGAATACATAGAAAATCTGTAAACATTTGTAAATATTTTCGATAATAAATAAACGTGTCAGAGCATTTGTCTCGATCATATTTGAACTGCCCTCGTATCTCTCTGTTTGCCATCTTTCTCAGTCCTGTGTCAATCTGGTCACTAAAAAACACGAAGCCTAAGTTATGAATAAGTTATCATTATCATTGATTGAATCACTTTGATCCAAACACTATTTATTCATAGAGTCCACCAAAATCAGATATTTTAATCATTGTGATTCTATTGATTGTGTGTCTAGGTTGGATTTGAAAACTCTTAAGCTAACATTTTGACTCGGTACAATTAACTAACTAGGTACTTACGAACGCACAATGGCCCAATCGTCAGGCTATGTGCAAAAAAAAAATTCTATATATATATACAATTTTTTTTTTTGCACATATCGATATCGCATCGGTTCGGAAATATTGCAGGCGACAATTCATTCCACAGTTTAGTAGTGCGAAAATTATGTATTGATGAGGTAGGAGCTACACAGGTTTTAGCAGGGCCCACCTTATGTAGAATTGGCAATGGAACAATGTTCGTTTCTGAGGTAATCAAGTATTTTATCTGTGCAATTGAAGATGAAGATGATGATAAACAACTATAGGAAATATATCCTAAAGGATGGTACAGTAAACATATGTTGGATAGCCACCGTCCCAAAGTGGCACTCTTAAAAGGCACTGCACGAGATAATTAATTGACTAGCTACTGAAACGCACCAACAACTTGTCTATAACAACATACTATCTTACTTTGTTATCACCGATAGGACTATTATTGCAATAATACTGTTATATCTTTTTATAAATTAATATGCTGACAAATGTATTAATGTAAGTATTTAAAGTCGCCTATAGTACATGTGGTTTCTGTGAAATTCGCAACAAATCTGCAACCACCATAGTAATAGTATGTTGTCAAATGTGACATAAGATTTAAAGTAATTACTGGGTACTGCAGTAATTTCAATGTCAAGGATAAAACAGTATGAAAAGTTTATTTTATTACCTTAGCTTTTTCGCGTTTCTGGAATACCCAGTCTTCTTCAGGACATTCAATAGCTTTAATATCCGGCAATACTTTAGTTACTTCATAAATGAAAATTTCATTTTCAATTGCCTCCTTTGAAGTTTCCGAGATTTTTTTAGGTGATTCTGGATTTATTTTACGTTTCTTAGATGGAGATATATAATCTGAACACGATTCGATAACTGGATGAGTCTGGTTATATAGATATGTGAGAAGCTGTACAGCTGTAAAAAATTACATAGTTTAAGTTATATCATGCAATTAAGGAAAGAATGTAAAAGAGAATTTAATTCATTGCATTAATTAATTTGAACACAATAATAATAGTTTGATATGTGTACTCATTGCTTAAATATTTTTATACATCATGATTGACAAATATAACAGACCATCCATATAATGCTAAGCAGTTACCAGAGATGTACACTATCAATAAGTATCAAATATAACATTACTAGTAGTAACATATTAAAAGCATCCATTTCCCTGTTAAACTGCTAAAAATTGCTGACCTCAAAACAAAAATAGAGGAACAAAACATAGAACTATGTAGATAATTATACATAACTACACAATAAGTTTGTGCAAGCCCAAGAACATATTTTACTACATTCAGCAGCCCTAGCCGTGTGCCATGGAGATATTTCCAAGCTTAATAGAATCTTATCTCCCAATTTATAGTTCAATTTTTGTCCTATTTGCTGAAGAAATAATAACAATAAAAGTAAGT
>JAYEAL010000211.1:0-49215 GCA_036419045.1 Scirpophaga incertulas | reverse complement strand
GCTAGTCCTTACTTATATTATAAATCGGAAAGTGAGTTTGTTTGTTCCGCTTTCACGCCGTAACTACTGAACCGATTGCTTTGAAATTTTGCAGACGTAAAGATAAATGTCCGGATTAAATAATAGGGGCCTTTTTATCTCGGAAAAAAACGTCAGATCCCACGGGATGCGCAATAAAGGCTTCGCTTAAAAACTACTGCACAGATTTTCATGCGGTTTTCATCAATAGATAGAGTGATTCTTAAGCAAGGTTTTGCGGTAATTTTTATCACGGAAAAACGGATAGTCTCACGGGAAGCGCGATAAAACCTTCGCGCCATAAACCAACATCCGCGCATATGTAGCTGTGGGCAAAAGCTATGACCCTTACGGCTGGTTTCTGAAACACATGTCAGCGTTAAAACGTTGTTGACACGTTGTTAATCTCTCATTAAATGTTAGATGTATGGATAACGGCTGGTTACTGAATGGGTTTATAGTGTAAAATTATCTAATTGACTATTTTTTGGTTATTTACTCATATATTTGGCGTTTAATAAGAAGTAGTAAACGTGTTAACAGCGTGTTAACATAACATGCGTTTCAGAAACCGGCCGTTAATCTTCTATAGACCCAATCCTAAAATCCACGCGGGCGAAGCCGCGGGCAGAAAGCTAATATAATTATAAATGAATGTTTTCCTGTCGTTCAAACTAACAAACGTAATCGAGAGTTGTCTATTAAAGTAAATGGAACCTGCTTAGTAACTCTGCGTAGTAGTAAATAGATGTAAATCTTCAAATAATCAACCCGCTAACCAATTCCAGTTCAAGCACAGATAATTAAATCAATACTCCTAATGTATTTTGCATGAGCGCTACCGATAGTTTGGATTTGTCCTACTTGTGATTGGGATTCAAATTCGTTGAATTCAATCGAAGGAATTGAACAATACCGCGGCATAATATAATAGACGTGTTTTTTAATCTGGGCTTCCGACAGATTCTAATTTTGAAACAAAAAAATCTTTATTCAACAGGCAATTACTGACATCAAAAAATATACAATTTAAGGACACAAAAATCTTAAGAACTACATAACCTAGTACGCGGATAAGGACAAGAAAAAAAGTTACTAAAAATTGGGAAAGCCCTTCAGACAAGAATAGGCAAGAAACTAAGAAGGTCTAATTCAGTGATTCCCAAAATCAAAAATTTAAAATCAAAATTAACTTTATTCAAATATAAATTTATGGAAAGCTCTTTTAAATCGTCCAATTTTTTTTCCTTCCACCCATTCAGGACGTACTTTTTAGCTGATAAGAAGAATGGGCGCAAGAAACTTATCAGCTTTATCAAAAGTAATAACAACATTTACAATAAATTATGTCGTTACTATACAACGTACATATGTGTTTATAATTTATACGGGAAAACAAATATTTACACTTTAAAATGTATCCTCAAATCAACACCAAGCTTAGGCATCATTTAAATAATCATTGACTTTGTAATAGCCCTTACTCATCATTAGCGTCTTTTTAACATGTACCTTGAACTTATGAAGAGGCAATTCAGCTATACTATGTGGAATCTTGTTATTAAAATTTATACATTTGCCCATAAACAAAAGTACCCAAGGGTCGATATACGACCCCTTTTTTTTTTTTGTTCCCCTGAGGAAAATGCATTAAATTGCATACCCCGGCTGTGGCGAGCCGGCGGTTATGTGGGGCTCTCCTCCCCAGAAGGGGGAGGCCTACCCACTGAAAACCTCAGGCGACTGTTACCACTTACCATCAGGTGGGCAGCCTGCTTGTTTGTCAACTTTAGCAATAAAAAAAAAAAAAAAAAATATAACTCTCTTTACCCGCGACTTCGTCTGTTTCGTCTATCTGGAAATTTTAGAAATAGTTATTTAGTTTATTTCAGTTTTTTTGGTATTTATTAAAAAATTCTAAAATAAAAGTAGCTCAAGTTACTCCTTATTATACATCAGGTACCTACGAATAAAAGTCCCGTCGAAATCGGTCCATCCATTTTAGAGATTAGCCGGAACAAACAGACAGACAGACGGCACTCCAATTTTTTAATTTGTTTGAATTGTTAAGTCAGTTGGGTTCAGATTTCTTTATCTGAGGCCAGTTTCTAATTGACAACTCTGTAAAAATACAGAGAGAACAAAATAAACCTCGTTTCTTGCTTGTTCTTTTCAGTACGAGATCTCTCGTAGACTTGTGAACCAATCTTTGACGTGCACAAGTGTTTGTAAAAATCCTATGTAAAGAATACATTTTTGAGTTTGTAGGTCCACAATATATAGCACACTTCTGTAGTACATTTATTACAATTAAACAGTGTTACAAAACTAGCTGGTATGATTCTTACTTATATCTATTAATAACTACTACTAATATGCGGAAGTAACTCTGTCTGTCTGTCGCATTTCTCACCAAAACTACGAAACCGATTTTTTTTTATAATAGAGCTGTAGTTACATTTTTTTTTTATTGCTAATGTTGACAAACAAGCAGGCTGCCCACCTGATGGTAAGTGGTAACAGTCGCCTATAGTACATGTGGTTCCCACGAGATTCGCAGCAAATCTGCAAACCTCATAAGAACCACAGTGTACGTTGCCAACTTGTGACATAAGATGTAAAGTCACAGTACCCAGTAATTTCACTGCCTATCTTACCCTTCACGCTGGAACACAGCAAAGCGAACCCTGCTGTTTGTCGGCGGAAATAGGTAAGACGGAGGTACCCATGCAGACGACCCTGGTACAGAGTCTACCTCCTAGTAAAAGCTGCTAGCTAGCTGTGCCCTGCTACGTTTAAAGTGAAATAACTTTAACATCAAATTCATTTATTCAAACAAAACAATATTTTATAATTGCTAGCTATTTAAAAACTTATTCCAAAACATTTGGATAAACAAATTATCGCCGACTATTTGCTTTAGTCGAAGTACGTCCAAAATGAAATGATCGCATGAATTACAACATGCTTGCAACACTGAAAATAATTCAATTTGACAGTACTATCCCCATAAAAAAGTTTCAATTTGACACAAAAATCCCCATTTACAAAAATATCCGCCATTGATTGAATTCATTTGTTACAAATAATGCGATAAATGAAGATCAGCTCGACCGAATTTGTGCAAACTCCACAAAAACCGTCTACTAAATAGTCCGAACAAAGCCTAAACATTTGGTGGATAGGTGAGCCCGTTCTTGAGTTATAAAATCACAACGAAAATCGGCATTAATTTTAATACATACAATAAGGCGTTATGTATTCTTATTTATTCTAATGCGCTCTATCGCATTCTTACGAATTCTAACGCATTCTAATTTTAAACATTACATATTTTTACTGAATAGTACTATTGTTATCGTCGTGAAACTGTATAAGTGGAATTGACTGTTATGTAATAATGTAATGGAAGGCGGGTTCGAACTTCTTGTTCCGGCGTCAGCTTTGAGGAATTTCGACAGAGATTGTATTGGTTCCCTATTTATTTATGGCGCCAGGAAAATTTCTTTGTTTTTATGTATGATTGTATATGACTTCCATACCATGGAGGTAATTTCTGCAGAAATGTTTATTATATTTATTAATATAATAAGGCTACAAATGGTGGACTTATATCTAACCAGTGTGTTCCAGTCCACCCATGTAATAAGTTTGAAGACTAAAAAAAATATAACCGTCATATTATATAACCAATTACATAAATTGTAACCCTTACCAATATTTATAAACTAGCTTTTGCCCGCGACTTCGTTCGCGTGGACTCAGGTTCGTCCCGTCTAGTCTAGTAATGTAACGGTGTAGCCGTTACATGTCTTATGTTGCCTATGGTTCGCCATCGGTAAGCATTGTCTATGATATTAGGAATCCTCATGGGATCCTGGCCGGTTTATTTCTTTCGTTTATGATTTTGGTTGTCAGTCAAAATTCGAAATATGTCATCTGCCAAAGCAAAATAAGCTAGGCTGACTCACTCTATGTTTCACTTTTGTACAAACCGAATCAAATTTATATACAATGTCAAAAATACTACCTGTTTATTATATTGGAAATTATATTGATTTATTAAAAATTTCAAGAAAGAGTCCTACACGGAATGCTGTAGGGTAAGTTCGCATAATTTAAATTTTCTATCGGACATAGAGAACCAATGTATTGTTACGAGCTGGGGTCAGTAAAATAAACGGCGGTCTACCAAAACACTGAACTTTTATTAATTAGTACACTAACTTCACTGAAAGCACTGAAAGTCGCTTCTTAGTTCTCCAATATCACTTAGATGTTTTCGCGCTGTATCGCAAAACAATAATGCTTCCGGCGGCCGGACACAGCCTATATATAGTCCCCTAAGATACTTGCCACTCTTGCCAGAACATTCGCGGACACACTCGAATGTGTAGTCCAATACGTCGCGCGTTCGAGACGTTTCGATTATAACTGTCTCGATACTCGAATATTCTCGATACACAATACTCGAATATTCCCGTACTATCTTTCTCGAATATTCTGAGTTTGTCTATCTTTTCTAATGATGTTTTCTCATTCTAATACTTCTCGAATGTTCCAACTATATCTGTCTCTTTCTACTATTGCTATCTCTTTCACTCCTATTGAAATTTATGTCCTTTTACTGAAGTAGGCTTAATGGCTCATAAGCGGTCCTGAAAACGCCTGAAAACGGGTTTTCAGGTTATTGCGGCGTTGGATAGAGGGTAGCCTGAAACGTACTGAAAACATGTTTCAGGCGCCTGAAAACTACTGTAACTTGGGTGTAATTTAGATTTTTTAGTATGTGAAAGAGCTACTTCTGAAACGGCCTGAAACGACGTTTCAGCCTGCTGAAAACGTTTCTCACAGAAAATCACTTTTGAAGTTTTACTAAGCCACCGGCGTAACACTACCCCCTCCTAAGACATGCTCGTCCCGAGCATCATTATTTCCGTGGTATTTCGCCAGTCGGTCAACGTGAACAATCTTACAGGGACTACGTGCATTCCGCTGTATCCGGTACGTGACGTCGTTGATCCTCTTCAAAACTCGATAGGGTCCTTCCCATTTGGCTTGAAGCTTCGGAGATTTCCCTTTACTGCGGACTGGATTATGTAGCCACCACCAACGAACCCTCTTCAAAGCCCTTGTTGTTTACATTTCGGTCGTAGCGGGTTTTCATCTTCTCAGACATCTGTTGGCTTGATTGTCTGACTTGCTCATGTACGTCGTTCAACTTGTTGCGCAAATCATTCGCGTACTCGGTTATATTCCGCGGGGCATCAGGTGGAATTCCAGTAAGTAGATCCGCAGGCAACCGTAGTTCTCTACCAAAGTTTGCAAATGCTGGTGTCACCGAAGTACTTTCATGGACTGCGCTTCGATATGACATCAGGAATGGTTGGATGTGCTTGTCCCAATCCTTTTGCCTGTTTGACACAACCTTTGCAAGATACCTCTCCAATGTTTGGTTAAATCGTTCCACCATTCCATCAGATTGCGGATGGTAAGAAGTGGTCCTCGTTTTATGGGTACCCATAACTCGACACATCTCTTGAAATATTTGAGACTCAAAATTTCTTCCCTGATCACTATGAATTTCCAAGGGTACTCCAAAACGGCAGAAGACTTCATGGACTAATTTATCCGCAACTGTTGAAGCCTCTTGGTTAGGAATAGCGAAGACTTCCGGCCACTTAGTGAAATAATCCATCACAACCATGAAGTACTTGTTTCCGCATTCACTTTCCGGAAATGGTCCCGCAACATCTATGCAATCCTTTCCCATGGTGCACCAACGTTATACAGTTTCAATGCACCTCTGCTGCGTGTATGAGGTCCCTTTACTGCAGCACAACTAGTACACTTGCGGCACCAATCTTCAACATCGTCACGGCAATTTATCCAGTAAAATCGTTCTCTTATTTTCAACAGAGTTCTCGTCACTCCCATATGACCTCCCGAACATCCGTTATGGTACAGCTGTAGAACATCCGGTATCTTGGCTTTGGGTACAACCATTTGTAGATGACAACGGTCTCCTCGAGCGTTTTCCCATTTGCGGCACAAGACTTCATCTTGGATAACCAGGCTGTCCCATTGAGCCCAATAGCTCTTCGTGATGGAACTCATCGACGCAATATCACTCCAGGCAGGTTTAGGAGTACCGGCTTTGATCCATTCGAGAATTGGTTTGATGTCTACATCATACTGCTGAGCGTGCTGAAAGGTTTCTTTCCATTCATTGCTAAGATCCGTGTTTAGCATTCTCACAGGTAGGTCTGCTTTTGCCTCTTGTTTTACGCAGTGCTTGCAGTCTTCAGAGCAAGGTCTTCTTGACAAAGCATCTGCATTACCATGAGATCTTCCACTGCGATGTTCAATCACGAAGTCATATTCTTGAAGTAACTCGATCCATCTCGCAACTTGTCCTTCGGGATTCTTGAATTGTAATAGCCACTTCAATGCAGCATGGTCAGTACGCAGATGGAATTTTCGACCAAGCAAATATTTGTTGAAATGCTGCAATGTTTTCACCACTGCCAGTAATTCTCTTCTCGTGACACAGTAATTTCTCTCAGGTTGGACAAAGATTTGCTGAAGTATGCTATAACAACTTCGCGATCTCCTTTCCGTTGCGACAATACACCACCTAGCCCAGTATCACTTGCGTCTGTATCCACTATGAATTCATTTTCATTATCAGGATACCCCAGAATAGGTGTGTTACACAGATGTCGTTTCAGTGCTTGAAATGCGACGTCACAGTTTTCATCCCAGCAAAAACTTCTCTTTTCTTCTGTGAGTTTATGAAGAGGCTTGGCAATGTCGGCAAAGTTCTTCACAAATCGCCGGTAGTAGGAACACAAACCCAAAAATGCTCTTACTTGTGTCTTGTCTCTCGGAACTGGCCAATCCTTTACGGCGATGATCTTCTGCGGATCTGTCTGGACACCCGCTTCCGAAACCACGTATCCTAGGAAGCTTACTTGTCGTTTGAAGAAGGAACACTTTTTAGGGCTTAACTTCAGGTTGGCGCTTCGAATTTTTGATAGCACCCGTTCTAGATTCTGAAGGTGTTCTTCAAACGTACGGCCCACGATGATGATGTCATCCAAATAGACCAGACAGGCTTCTCCAATCAATCCGCTGAGTACCAGCTCCATCAGCCTTTCGAAAGTCGCCGGCGCATTACACAGCCCGAACGGCATCACTTTGAACTGCCATAGTCCCTTTCCAGTAGAAAATGCAGTTTTCTCCTTGTCCTTAGGGTCAATTTCTACTTGCCAGTAGCCACTTTTTAAATCTAACGTGCTGAACCACTTCACTCCGGTAAGCATATCCAGCGTGTCATCAATCCTGGGTAATGGATAGCTGTCCTTCTTTGTGATGTCGTTCAGGCGGCGGTAGTCAACACAAAAACGCATGCTGCCATCCTTTTTCCTAACAAGCACCACGGGTGAAGACCATGGGCTGGACGAAGGCTCTATAACACCTTCCTTCACCATTCCTTCAATCATGGTCTCCACTTCCTTTTCCCGTGCTATCGGTAGTCTTCTTGGTCGCTGGCGGATAGGCAATTCGTTCCCAGTGTTAATTCTGTGTTGAACTAAACTCGTCTTCCCAATGTCCTCGTCGTTAGTAGAGAAAACATCAGCGTACTTGAGTAACATCTTCTTAGCCTTGTCTATCTGTTCCTTAGACAAAACGTCTCGACAGTCTTCCAAAAGTTTTGACACGCTGATTCCTTCATTTTTGTTGACATTTGTATGAGTCGTGTCTTGACAACGACGCAACCAGTCTACCTCCTCACTCGTACCAAGTAACATTCCCTTTTCGATCACGTGTTCTTTATCGTCAAGATTCAGTACACGAACTGCTGCAAAGCCAGTGGTTCTTACCAGAGTTCGTGCCATCTTCCATGGCTGGTCATGATCTAATCTTTCAATGAGTACACATCGATGTATCTTCCCAGAATTGTAAGGGAGACTAACCGGCACAATGGTTTCTGATTTTGGGGGTAGAGCGGTTTTCTTTAAGCTATACACTTTCCCCGGTGTGGCTCCTTCCATGAACAATTCTTCTCGTCCACAACTCATAATTCCTTGCTTGACGTCGATCTCACAACCATTCTTCCTCATAAAGTCTAGTCCGAGAATGCAGTCATCGACAATATCAGCCACAATGACGTTGTGCAGGTAAACTTGATTACCCAACTTCAACTCCACCTTCTGTTCGCCTCGGACGGGTATGTGCTGACCGGTGGCGGTTACTAAATTTAATCGCTCCAGGCTGTTGTTTCTGAAGTCCCTCAGAAACCGATTCGCAAGTTGGGAACTGACAACCGTGCGAGAAGCTCCGGTATCGATTGTCAGCTTACATGGCCTTCCGTTAACCTCGCCATTGATGATCAGGCTGTTCCCATCGTGGGCTTGTGAGATCGAAATCCTTGGGGCTCTGCGAACACCAGCCAGCACTCGCCCCGCAGTCCTGGCGTTTACTCGTTTCCCTGCTGTTGTTGGACAGCGCTATTAGCTGCCCTGTTCTCCTGAGGCCCATCTTCATCAATCCCTGAGCTACGCTTAGGACAACTTGATCGGAGGTGTCCCTTTTCGCCACAAGTGTAGCATCTAGGGCTGTATCCCTTGAAGCGGTCACGCACAGGTGTTGCAACTACCTCCCTGACACGGTGAGACCGATGGTCTTGCCTCACAGCTTCCACTTCTAGAGCATGGCCAGGGCGTCTTTAAGGGTTTCGTGTGCCCGAGTCTCACAGCAGCTCTCACTTCGAGGTCCCGAATGCCGTCGACAAAAGCCTGTACAAGGTTGCCCACAATTAACGTCGGTGCGGACTGGTACGCTTTACGTACCAGTTTTTCTACCTCTAGGGCCCATTGTTGCAGGTTTTCACCAACACGCTGAACCCGATCTTTTAGCTGGGCCCGAAACACATGTTCAAGGTGTGCGTCGCCGTATCTTGCCTCAAGCGCTTCCAATAGTTCCTCGTAGCTCACCTTCTTGTCAAGAGCTTCGAGGACTGTCAAGGCTTGATCTCGGAGGCCTAGCTTGAGTGCGGTCATGGCCTGGGCTTTAGTCCACCCATTTGCCTCCATTACAGCCTCAAACTGTATTTTATAGGCTGACCACGAGGAACTCCCATCAAAAGTGGCACTTTGAATCCTCGCACCGAAGGAGCGGCACTGACGATAGTGGCTGTCCCATCTCCGACCTTCAGATTACCCAAAGCCTTCTTGACATCGGCAATCTCAGATTCAGCTTCGGTGAGACGGTTCTCGTGTTGCAGAACCTTATCTTCTATCACTTTGACCTTATTGCCGAAAGTCGCTTGGAGATCTTTGATCAGGACCATTTGTTCATCTTGGCCGAGCTGCAGTTGTTCCCTCAAAAGGCGAGTCTGCTCCTCCTGACGCGGGCCTGCTCCTCCTTATCGCGCTGCAACTGCTCTTCCAGACGGCGTGCCTGCTCCTCCTGACGGCGGGCCTGCTCCTCCTTATCACGCTGCAACTGCTCTTCCAGACGGCGTGCTTGCTCCTCCTGACGGCGGGCCTGCTCCTCCTGACGGCGGGCCTGCTCCTCCTGACGGCGGGCCTGCTCCTGCATCATCGCCATGAAAGCCGCCCAATCTGGTGCGGCAGCCGACGTTGAGGGAGTGGCTTCCATGACTGACTGCTGGTCCTCGTCAGTTGGCGGCTGAGTAGCTCCGAAGCGTCTCTGGTCGGCTTCCTGTTATCCCACTTCTGACACCAAATGTTACGAGCTGGGGTCAGTAAAATAAACGGCGGTCTACCAAAACACTGAACTTTTATTAATTAGTACACTAACTTCACTGAAAGCACTGAAAGTCGCTTCTTAGTTCTCCAATATCACTTAGATGTTTTCGCACTGTATCGCAAAACAATAATGCTTCCGGCGGCCGGACACAGCCTTATATAGTCCCCTAAGATACTTGCCACTCTTGCCAGAACATTCGCGGACACACTCGAATGTGTAGTCCAATACGTCGCGCGTTCGAGACGTTTCGATTATAACTGTCTCGATACTCGAATATTCTCGATACACAATACTCGAATATTCCCGTACTATCTTTCTCGAATATTCTGTGTTTGTCTATCTCTTTCTAATGATGTTTTCTCATTCTAATACTTCTCGAATGTTCTAACTATCTCTGTCTCTTTCTACTATTGCTATCTCTTTCACTCCTATTGAAATTTATGTCCTTTTACTGAAGTAGGCTTAATGGCTCATAAGGGGTCCTGAAAACGCCTGAAAACGGGTTTTCAGGTTATTGCGGCGTTGGATAGAGGGTAGCCTGAAACGTACTGAAAACATGTTTCAGGCGCCTGAAAACTACTGTAACTTGGGTGTAATTTAGATTTTTTAGTATGTGAAAGAGCTACTTCTGAAACGGCCTGAAACGACGTTTCAGCCTGCTGAAAACGTTTCTAAGTCACAGAAAATCACTTTTGAAGTTTTACTAAGCCACCGGCGTAACAGTATTTTATAGTTTTTCTACAATAGTTTTTTTATATTGTTTCAGACTTTTCTTTTTCTTATTACTATACCTTTTGTAAAATCATTTAAATAAACCAACCTCAAGCAGCCAACTGTAGTTTGAGCATTGACTACTAAGAACCCTCCCAATCCGTAACCTTCCGCTACGCGACAGTAATAAGTAAAAATACGGTATAGGATTCAGTCAGCGTTTGCAATGTAAGCGCAAAAAATGTGTTTCTTTTACGAGCTCACATTAGAAACCTCAAAAATTGTAGCCTATGTGTTATTTTGATGTATAAGCTATATTATGGTAAAGTTTCATTCAAATCCATTCAGTAGTTTTTACGTGAAAGAGTACAAACATCCATACATCCATACTTACAAACTTTCGCCGTTGGTGAAAACGGCCATAAGGAGCTTATTTCTTGAAATTTAATTTATTTTAATCGCGGGTGTTCAGCCATGGAATTGCGTCAGTACGTAGTCTATTTATGGAAGCTCATAGTTTATTTATGTAAGTAAAGTACTGCGCAACTCGTTAAAAATCGATAAAAAAATCGATAAAATCGATAAAAATAATAAAATCGATCCAAACCTTCCATTCAAGCCGTAGGGCTCTTATGGCCAGTTCCCGGAAGTCGGTTAGCGTTCCAGGGGCTCCCTACATGCCTGAGGAAGGCCATCGCTGAGGTTTTTAGTGGGTCTGGGAAGGAGAACCCCACATAACTGCCGGCTCTCCGCGGCCGAAGTATGCAATTCAATGCATTTTTCTCAGCGGAAAAAAAGGGGCTCTTATGGCCAAGGCTAAGACTGAGTTTAGTCGGTAGGTCACGTGGTCAGTCCGACATAATTACCATGACACTTGCCGTTGCGGTGGTATCCTGGGCACGTTTCGTGCTCCTTAGTGAGGATTCTCAGTCTCTCTCTCTCCTGAGGGAAAAAAAAGTCAATCCAAATGAGGGCAATCAAACAAAGGCATGACATACGAGAGCGAGGACAAATAACTAATTTGGCATAACAGATTATTTAAGGTGCTTTGCTATGCTTTTGAAGTATTCAATAGATAGCATTTTTGTTTAAGGCATCAATACGGCATAAGGCCGTCTTTTGGTGGGATTGGTCTCTACGCGAGTCGCAATCCTGGAAGTCGGACAGATTAGGTGTTTCCGCAGCCTTGAGGTGGGTCACGAACGAGAAATGCCAGTGTGACGTGGATTGCTGCAACCAATGCTACTACTGCGGTCAGGTAGGGCACAAATCAGCTGATCATACCAGCACGAAAAAAAAAATATCACCACATGTTGAAGACGCGGATTTAAGTCCGTCTCAAGTCAAGAATGCTGTGTGACTATGACTTTGCTACGCCTTTGGTTCATAAGTCTACCGTGGAAGACCTTGTACTGGAAAGAACCAGCAAGAAAACCAGCAAGGGCTATTTATTTTTCTCTTTGTATTTTTGAAGAACTTCCTTTGCATGCTTAATCAAGTTCACGTTATATCTATAAAAACTATAGTTTCATTGTGTTATTTATTGAAAATGCTAAAATACTCATTGGTACAGTCTACGGTGAAACGAAAATATCAGATTCGACGCTCTGACTTCGCCCCATTATTGTGAATAATGGACCACCTCCAAATACGTTTCTTGATTATGTATTCCGCTACAGCTTATTCAAGGCGGTTTGTTTGTCGTCAACTTCGCGTCGAGGAATATTTGAATTTTAAATTATATTATGAGAGATTTAGCGTCAATAGCACCGTGGTCTTCAAGCCACGATATGTAAAAAACAAATCTCTTTTTAGTTTCTCGAATTCCATATTAATAGCTGACGCGGTGAAAGAAAACATTTTGAGCCAATCTCCACCTGCGAGAAAATTATGTTGTATGTATGGAAACAGTTACCATCGGTATAAACGGTCAAGGTAAAGTGAGACAAATTTTAGTGTAAATATAATAGAAAACAAAAATTTATTGGACAATTGCTTGGACTAAAAGATGTACCAGTATTTCCTCTGCTAATGCAAATGTGATTCTAAAATCAGATGAGAGCCCTGTTATGAACCCAGGTTAACACGAAGTGTTTTTCGCATCCAAACATTATTATTTGAATGTTTGATCAGAATAAGAATCAGTCTGTACTGCAATGACTAAATGAAGCAAACCAAAATTATTTCAATAGAATTAAAACATGCTTTGTAAACGCACTTTTTTTTTGGTCCCCTGAGGAAAATGCATTAAGTTGCAAACCTCGGCTGTGGCGAACCGGCGGTTATGTGGGGCTCTCCTCCCTAGAAGGGGGAGGCCTACCCACTAAAAACCTCAGGGATGGCCTTCCTCAGCCATGTAGAGAGCCCCCGGGAACACCAAGCTACTTCCGGGAACCCCCAGCCCCGGCTCCCCCGTCGACACAGGGGAGCCCTCCTCGGGGGAGACAATACCTCCCCCGATCTCCACCACCGACGACGCCCCCCGGCCACGGAAAGGGCGAGGTCCGTCCCGGGTCGCCGCATCCGCGGGCGCGATTTCCTCGCGCCCGACGGCGACCCGCGGCGGCGCTACCGAGCCCGGCGCAGCCTCCTTCGAGCGGGATCGGCCATCTCCCCCATAGTCCCCGACCACGGCCCGCAGGTAGGGGGGCAGCTCGTGGTATACGAGCGCCTCCCTAATGGCCAGCCAGGGGAGGGTACCGAAGGCGTTGACGATGTCTAACGACACCGCCAACGCCACCCCCTTTGTAAACGCACCTAATAAAGTCAAAGGTGTTTATCTCTTACTAGGAATATTTTATTCTTTAAATTTTAATAACCTGTTATGACATTTTATTTATCATAACAAAATGAGTATATTATAATAAAAAAATAAACTTATTATATATAATTAAATAAACCTTTTGTACAAAGGGAAAAAATGTAAACTGGGTCATGTGGTATCTCGATTTTTCGTCAATTCGATGAATCAGCTCTGTGTTGTGGGAAAATTAGTCGTTCAATTTTCTCAAACGCTGTAAAATTTTTATATTAATAGATTTAAAAAGTATTAATTGACACACGATATTCGATATAGCGCATCAAAAAACCGCTACGTTGAGTAACTAACTAAATCCATTCCTGCGTTATTGTCGACGAATGATCCGTCAGTTTGTACAGGAAATAGGGGATCTGCCATCACTCGATTTTAGCATTTCAATGATACGCCATGTGTGTGACGTCTCACACATACGTTCCATTTCAATGAAAACAGAATTAAGCTGCAATAAGCATTCATTCGATTCAGTGAGCATTTGCATCTGCGACTAGGGTTGCCAGGTAACTTATATTTAAACGCTTATTTAATATCGTAGTTTTATCGTAATTTACTTTACCAAGTTTTTGTGGTATATATTGATCAAACTGACAACGTGATAGTTACGGTCACATATTATTGGTTCCTATGAGATTCACGATCTTTGTAGTCAGTGGTTAGTACTTCAGTTTCAAGGCCATCTCTTAGGTACCGGGTTCGAATCCTGATGGGGGCAGATCTATACTAATTACAAATATTATAAAGTTGAAGAATTTGTTTGTTTTGTTGAATGCGCTATTCTCAGTACTACTAGTTCGCATTTAAAAAATCTTTCTGAGTTGCATAGTTCATTTATCAAGGAAGGCTATAGGTTATCTAACATCACGCTTCAATAAACATCAATAGAAAATTTATTGATTTACTTAATTAGACAGTCTAGTAGAATGTTATTAATTTTGACATTGACATTTAACATACATAAATGAAAAGTATAATTTTTTTAATACAAACTTTTATTAAATGCGCTAAAAAGAATAAAATAAACTTTAACATATAAAAGCTTGTCGCGAGATTTACTTACTTATAGAATACTTTTAACGACAAGCTTTTATATGTAAAAGTTTATTTTGTTCTTTTTAGCGCATTTAATAAAAGCTTGTATTTATTTTTTTTTACCTTGAATTTATTTGCCGACTAAAAAACCAAGCTTAACAAACCCTTTCATTTGATACCCATATTGTAGGGGTGCATTATAAATAATTGGTCCGTCATCTTGGGAAAGTCCGCCATATTAGATTAAGAGTGACGTCACATTATTTATCGAGGTGTTCTTTGCAAGCCCTTTCATTTGATACGCATATTGTAGGGGTGCATTAAAAATAATTGATCCGCCATCTTGGTAATGCCGCCATGTTGGATTTCGAATGACGTCACACACATAACCATGCATTGTCATCCGACTTACACGTGCATGCAAAATTTTAGCTCGATTGGAGACCGAGAAGTGGGTCAAATTAAGATTCCAAGATTTTCTTACATAGTTACAAGTGAAGCTAATATAAAAGCTTGCAAAAACAGTTGTGTACGCCAAAAACCGGTTTCGCGCTTGTTGCCTGTACGCGCTCGCTAGTAGATAGTAGGTAGTGTGTTACAACGTGGTGGCTGCACTGACGCGACAATAACAGACCGACATATACGCGACCCGCGTATATGTCGCAGGCCTTTAGGGCGGCCGTACACGGACTGCTCGAGCAGTTAGCGGCTGAGCGAAATACACGGACCGCTCGAGCGGTCGGCGTCGACAGCTTGAGCTGTCGGTTGTTGACTGCTCGAGCTACGCTACCCAACTGCTCGAGCAGTTGATTTTCTACCACAGTCGAGTCATGGATTCTAACCAGGAAGCACTGCTTTTGTTGCTTCTGCTTAGGCGGAGACGACGGCGGCGACGTCAAAAGAGAAAATTTTGGGTTCATCCAATTTCGCAATTAAGAGAACAACATGGACAATTCCATCATTTGTTTATAGAACTTAGAAGTGATCTGCTCTAGCGCAGTCAACGGCTCGAGCAGTCGGTGTATGCCTCACAACCGCTCGCGAGCGGTCGACGGCACGATGGAATTTCATCATGCAGTTGACGGCTTGAAGCGGTCGCGACTGCTCGAGCAGTCGTGTGTACGGCAGCTAATGAATGACTATAGTTCACCACGCGGGCGTGGCTTTAAGCAGTCGGTCTCAACTGCTTGAAGCAGTCCGTGTACTACTGGCCTTACATTTTTATTCCTATTTATTGTGAGTGTGTCTAAACTGTAGAATTGAGTGGGTAAACCCTA
The DNA here is from genome assembly GCA_036419045.1 of Scirpophaga incertulas. Classification (NCBI taxonomy): domain Eukaryota; kingdom Metazoa; phylum Arthropoda; class Insecta; order Lepidoptera; family Crambidae; genus Scirpophaga; species Scirpophaga incertulas. Next base: position 33,585 of record JAYEAL010000211.1, on the reverse strand, counting down.
TGGTCGACCTAGGGATTTTTTAATGTGACATCTTGTTGTATTTTTCCTGCTTCATTCAAAGGGATTGCAGGCAAAGGGAATAAAATTACTCGGCAGTCTAGAGATCTCCGTAAATATTCGAGATCGTTGAAGGCGTTACTAATTGGAATCATACAGAAGCACTGTATAAAAAGAAATCTCCGTGATTGTATAACGAATCAAATTTAATATCGCCTATTATCTGGCCGCGTGGCAACCCTACGCGCACGCAATTTTTACCAATACCCTACAAAATGTTATGTTGCCTAACTGAATATTCAACACTCGGATTCAATAATTTTGTGGGTGAGAAGATAAGACTCTATCCCGAACGCATAAGGTCTTTGTTCGTTCCTTCGAGTGCTTATGAGTATTCGACTTTCAGCTGTTTGAACGCTACGCTGACGCTATAAGTGTCAATTTCCAATTTAATTGTCTTATTTCGCGAATTTCCTTATTCATTTTATGAGAACTACAATATAGTTTGTTTGTAATTGATTTGGTGAATCGAATTGTTTGCCAATATAAAGAACTGGTCAAATTTGATAAATCATATATAAACAAGTGAGTTGTAGAATTTTCGTAAATTAAAATTAAAGTCAAGTGTACAAGTTAAATAAAAGACGTCACGTTTGGCGCTGCGGTCTAGTGATTCGGCTGCTATGCAACGGGTTGTGGGTTCGATTCCGCACAGGACAGAAATTTTGTATGTACTATTAAATTTTGATTCGGTCTGGTTGTTACGACACATGAATAAAACACAGGAGTAAGCGTGACGTGTTTATAAAAGTAAAAGATGAGTGCGTTGATGAAGAATCCAATTCTATTTTGCACTGGAATCAACTTGAAACAATAGTGCACATCGAAACAACATAGACAATCGATTCCCACACAAGCTTTTGCGAGCTTCTGATAGTCTGAGCTCAAACTTGCGCCTTCCGCCTCAAGCGAGCATTGTTTCTCGACATCCTTGTGCGCTCAATAGAGCTTATTTATGCTACATATGTTCATTGCGCTAACTCAGTTCTGTCAGATGCTTGCTCAGCTGAAGACTCGTTTTGTTCAAACTTGGCCTGGATTTGACATACTTGATAGGTGTTCTAATATTCATCGCGTATCTAGCCAGAGGTTTTACTGCGGGATATTGAGTCCACATCTGTACATCATTTCTGAGGCCGTCCCATCAATCAGTTCGGCGTCTCGGAACTAGTATAGGATGTCTATTGATAGATACGCATATATATGATTTCAAGTGTGGATAAGCGATAGAAAAGAAATCTTGATTTTTTTTGCCTATCAAGAATCAAAAAATTAATTTTATTTTTTTAAAATAATATATATAAAAATATATGACTTTATAAAGCTAAGTATAAGCATAAGAACCTCTAATTTTTTGTAGCCCTTATGAATATATTATATAATATATATTATAATTTATATATTATACGATATATATATATATATATATATATATATATATTATAATTATATATATATATATTATCGTGTGTTAGGGATCGGACTTGAATATTTACCAAGTGTTGTGTTAACGCACCGAGTTACGTGACTCACAGTGGGGAAGCGACGAGTGGGGCGTGTTCGGATCGGTCCCGTTAGACCGGACCTCTGACTATGGCTTGTTCGACCACTACTCGTGACCGCCGGACGCATGCTTAGTTTTTATAAAAATACTTATTGTAAAGTAAGATATTGTAGTTGCTCCTTAATAAATTTATTGCAAATTAAGCGCAAGTTTGATTTCGATTGCCTCCGTATGAGACAATTTTGGCGACCGTGACAGGACACAGCTGCAATCTTTGGAAGAATTACTTACAATATATGTGCGAGTGGCGTCATCGTGCAAACGTCCGAGGAGACAAAGGTCACTAAAGAAAATTGTTACGAGGATAAGGAAGACGTGACTTCTGGGCCCTACAGTATACTGTTGGATTTTCACCACTGCAGGTCTAACCCGAGGGAAGTACGCCCAATTCCTGTATACCTCACAATCTATAATTTAATACTTGCCTGTTAATTAATTGTGTGTTGGCTTTTCAAGCGGTTAGAATTTTATTAATCTAGCTTAATTTAGTGCCTCACAACTATAATAGTCATTCTAGAAATTTATTTGCTTACGATTAGCTGTTTTAAATAAATAATTTCAATTATAATTAACTGTTCCATTAAAAGACAAATTTGTATTCTGCTTTGTGTATGCAGGCTAACTTATACTATTTATAATAATACTTTTACTTTCATACGCATTTACTTTCGAAGAGCATTTATTATTGCTTTCTTCCCTTAATTTCACTATACTTTGCACTTTATTTTGTAATAAAGTTGCCGAATAATCATTCGATTAATGCTTGTAGGTAGTTAATTAATTAACGCTTGCTTTAAATCTTTCTGCGGCACAATTCCAGGCCTGCGGCCCGACCGGCGCGCGAGTCGTCAGAGGGCGAAGGTCGTGCTGCGGCGAGGTGCCGTCTAACCATCCGACACGACTACGACTTCTGGATCGTGAGCTTAAGCCATAATTCTCACCAAGTTTGAGTTTTGTCTATTTCATTGCTTACCAAAGCCGTTTATTGTTTTGAAATATAAACATGGATGATAAACAGGACGCTAGTAATTTGGCTAGTGACGATAAGATTGAATTATCTAGACTTATTAAGCGTCGCGGCATTATTAAAGGCAGATTAACAAAGTATTCTGATTATTTAAATATCTTTAGTAAATTACCATCAAGTGAAATTAATTCTACTAAGTATCGGGAGCTGGAATTAAAGGCAAATAAAGTACAAGATCTATTGACAGTTTATGATGAGCTGCAAAACAGTATCGACATACTACACTGGGATTCAGATGAGCAAATAAAGGAGCGGGATGAAATTGAAAGTCAATTTTTTTCTGTGCTATCAATCGGACAAGAATTACTTAACGCCTTTCAAAAAATTAAATCGGATGCTATAAAGGATGATCAGTGTAGTGTCGGTAGTAGTCAATCGAACGTGTTTAATTCTATTCGGCTACCAATTATAAACTTACCCACATTTGATGGTAATTATTTGAATTGGATGGAATTTAAAGATTCTTTTGAATCCATGATAAATAATTGTGAAAATATTCCACCCATAAATAAATTTCACTACCTGCGTTCTTCTTTGCAAGGTAGTGCCGCGCTAGTAATAAAATCAATTGAAATAAGTGCTAAAAATTATCGTGTTGCTTGGGATCTACTATGTCAGCGCTATGACAATAAAAACATATTAGTAAATAACCATTTGAAGGCTTTATTTCAAATTGAATCTTTAATGAAGGAATCTTTTAAGGCATTGCGATTTATTGTAGATCATGTGTCAAAACATTTACGTTGTTTGGAGAGCTTAGGGTTGCCTACTGATAAGTGGGACGTTCTCATCATTTATATGGTTGGATCCAAATTAGACATGAATACTACCAGGAAATGGGAAGAGTATAAAGGTGGTATGACTGACCTGCCCACACTGCAAGAGTTTTATAATTTTTTACGTAGTCGTGCAGATGTGTTGGAAACGTCCTATGCTAGCGGTAATCGCTCTGAGCAAAAACCTGCTCACAGAGACGTAAGGCCAAGAAGTACGAACAGTTTCGTAGCCTCATTAGTTAAACCTACTAATTGCGTCTTATGTAATGATAGTCACTTACTTCACGAATGTGTGAAGTTTAAGTTATTAAGCGTTGAGGATAGGATAAGCGAGGCAACGAGATTAAAGGTTTGTAAGAATTGTTTACGTGGGGTCATACGTCGTTTTACTGTAACATGAAGGGAGCATGTAAGTCGTGTAAGAAAAAACACAACTCACTATTACATAAAGAAGTGCTGACGGTGAGTACTTCACCTCCCGTTTCTCTTTCGGCGACTTTAGTGCAAAGCCAAGTACTGCTCTCCACTGCTCTAGTCGATATTGTTATAAATAATCATACTTGTGTTGCGCGCGCACTTTTAGATACCGGTAGTCAGTCCTCATTTATCACGGAAGGATTCCAACGAAAGCTGGGTTTAGATTGTGACACTTCTAGTCAAGTAAATATCTGTGGTATTAACAACGCGGTTAGTTGTATTAGAGGCGCTTGTCATTTAAATATAAAATCGCGAATAACTGAATTTAATATTAAAACTAACTGTCTGGTTGTGCCTAAAATTACAGGAATTTTACCTAATTTCGAAATAAATTTTGATAATTTAAGTTTACCTGAGAATATAAAATTGGCTGATCCTACCTTCTACTGTCCCGCAGACATAGATATTTTGTTAGGGGCAGATGTGTATTGGGAGATTATAAATTCCAATATTATTAAATTGGGCAATAAAAAACCTGTTCTACAGGATTCTAAGCTCGGTTGGTTAATATCTGGGCCTATTATAAATAAACAATATAATAAAAATATTCATTGCAATTTTAGTCAGGAAATCAAAGATTCCCTTGAAAAATTTTGGACAATTGATGAAATTCAGCCTATGAAAACCCAGTCCTTGGAGGAAAAGCTCTGCGAATCTCATTTTACTGAAACCGTTTCACGCTTGCCTAGTGGACGATTCTCAGTGCATATGCCACTGAAAGAGGTACCTGAAAGGGCACTTGGACAGTCGTTTCACATGGCTAAAAAATGTTTAGAAAGCTTAGAGCGTAAATTTTTGAAAAATCCGAACTTAAAAAAAACATACAAAAATTTCATTCATGAATATGCAGAGTTGCGTCATTTATCCAAGATTGATAGGCCTAAATTTGGTGTATTTATGCCACACCACTGCGTAATAAAAGAACATGTTTTTTCTGCTCTGAAAGATCCTGTAAAGAGTCAGGAACACAACCAGAAATTTAGGGTTGTATTCAACGCATCTTTCAAAACTTCCACAGGAAAATCTTTGAACGACATTCAGATGGTTGGACCAGTTGTTCAGAGTGATTTGATTTCAATTTTATTAAGATTCAGGCAGCATAAATATGTTCTTGTAGCCGACATAGAGAAAATGTACCGGCAAATTGAAATTGATAACTCACAACGTAATTATCAATTAATACTTTGGCGTGACGAACCTACCAAACCGATTGACGTACTACAGCTCAATACTGTTACGTACGGCATGGCCTCGGCGCCATTTTTAAGCACACGTTGTCTCCAACAGTTAGCCATGGAATGTAAGGATAGCAAAATAGCTCAAGTTATTCAACACGACTTTTATGTCGACGACTTAAACACAGGATCAGACTCTGTAGAAGATCTTAAATATATTTTGAATGGAGTAATAAATGTTTTAAACTCAGCATGTTTACCGTTGCGTAAATTCCGAACTAATTGTTCTGAATTGTTTGCCCAAGAATGTGATCAATATAAAACCTTGGATTTTTCTAAGGAATCTACTGTGCTCGGCCTTAATTACTTTCCAAAAACTGATATGCTATATTTTTCCACAAATTTAAATTCGACCCAGTCCATCACAAAGAGGTCAATAATCTCTAATACCTGTAAAATTTTCGACCCACTGGGGCTACTTTGTCCGTGTGTGATAGTAGCTAAAATTCTACTCCAACAGCTATGGGGTACGAAGCTGGACTGGGATGATCCTGTACCTGATATTTATTCTAAAGCGTGGTTAAAAATTATTAATGATTTTTGTATTTTGGGTTCTATCCAAATTCCACGATATGTTTTATGTGACGGTCCATTAAACATTCAATTACATTGCTTCACCGATGCTTCGCAACAAGCATACGCTGCATGCGTTTATTTGCGTTCAGAGTCAAGGAGTGGCGCCGTTATGGTTAAACTACTTTGCGCGAAGGCACGAGTGGCACCTATGAAGCAGATCACAATCCCTCGGATGGAACTTTGTGGTGCTTTGCTAGGTGCTCGACTGTGTAATAAAGTACTGCAGTCCCTACGATGTGATATAACACATAAATATATTTGGACAGACTCCATGGTAGTTTTGGGGTGGCTTAAAACACAGTCACGTGATTTAAAGGTTTTTGTTGGCAATCGAGTTAATGAAATCAATGAGTTAACTTCCGGGTTTATCTTTCAGTATGTACCTACAGCTGAAAATCCAGCGGACATAGGGTCCAGAGGCACCGATCCGGCAAGCTTACAGGCTTCTTCTCTTTGGTGGGAGGGACCCTTGTTCCTCAAGTCTCCACCATCAGACTGGCCAATGCAAAGAGATACTCCTATTGAACTACCAGAATTTAGAATTACTAAAGATCCGTGTACAGTTGCGTGTCATATAACGGTACAAGAAAGTTTTATTGATATTACAAAATATTCTAATTATGAAAAACTTAAACGTATGGTTGCCTATATTCTTCGCTTTATAAATAATTGTCAAAAGGGCAAAAACAAAATAAGTGGTCCCTTAGATTTATGTGAGTTAAATAAATCGAATTTATATTTGATTAAGATTGGTCAGCATGAAGCGTTCGCAAGTGACATGAAATTTATTTCCGACAAAAACCACTCGGTAGGGAGTCAAAACTTATATCGCTTGCTCCATTTATTGACTCGAGCGGCATATTGAGAGTTGGCGGGAGAATTCAAAATACAGAATTTACTTTCGAAAAGAAACACCCAATAATTTTAGATGGCAAGAATCATCTCACAAAATTAATAATGAGACATTTTCATTTGCAATTGTTTCACGCGGGACCGCAATTGCTACTCGCTTCTGTGCGAGAGCAGTATTGGCCAATAGGAGGCAGAGACTTGGCGCGTAGTGTAGTAAGACACTGCATGGTGTGTATACGTTACAGGGGTAAAACTATACAGCCTATGATGGGTAATGTGCCCGCGGAGAGGTGCAATCCTTCGTTTGCCTTTGACTCTTGTGGTGTGGACATGGCCGGGCCATTTATGATTTCTAGTCGTAAAGGGAAAGGAAACAAAATTTCTAAATGTTATTTATGTCTATTTGTATGTTTGACCACTAAAGCCCTTCATCTTGAGTTAGTTAGTGATTTGAGCACTGAAGCCTTCATTTTAGCATTACGTAGGTTTGTCTCACGACGAGGTAAACCAGCAGTCATTTTTTGCGATAACGGCACAAATTTTAGAGGTGCAAACAATGAACTTGACAGGCTCTTACGATCCAGTCGTCAGTCAATCTATGATTTCACAAATACTAATAATATACAGTTCAAATATAGTCCTGCCAGAAGTCCGCACTTCGGCGGAATTTGGGAAAGTGCCGTAAAGGCTTGTAAACATCATTTACGTCGAGTTGCAGGGCATACTTCTCTTACCTTTGAAGAGCTTACCACATTATTTTCACAGGTAGAGGCAATTTTAAATTCCCGACCAATGACCCCTCTCTCTTCCGATATAAATGACCTCAATCCTCTTACTCCTGGGCATTATTTGATTGGAAGACCCCTCACATCATTGCCGTCACTGCCAGTTACCTCGAAGAACCCAAATAGGTACGCCCGCATCGAGCAATTAAGGCAACATTTTTGGGACAGATGGCGTAAGGAGTATGTTGCTGAACTCCAACAGCGATCGAAATGGAAGAGGCGACAGCCAGAATTGCAAGTTGGAGATATGGTGATTTTAAAAGAAGATAATGTACCACCACTACAATGGAGACTAGCCCGGATCACACGATTGTACCCCGGGATAGATGGCGTTAGCCGAGTAGCCGACATTCTTACACATAAAGGAGTCATAAGACGTGCAGTCAGCAGATTGTGTGTGCTACCTTCACAAATGGAAGCCGATGCTGAGACTTTGCGATAATTTTAACTTCTCTTTGAAACCCTTTGGTTTTCAACGCCCCGGAGGATGTTAACGCACCGAGTTACGTGACTCACAGTGGGGAAGCGACGAGTGGGGCGTGTTCGGATCGGTCCCGTTAGACCGGACCTCTGACTATGGCTTGTTCGACCACTACTCGTGACCGCCGGACGCATGCTTAGTTTTTATAAAAATACTTATTGTAAAGTAAGATATTGTAGTTGCTCCTTAATAAATTTATTGCAAATTAAGCGCAAGTTTGATTTCGATTGCCTCCGTATGAGACATGTTGTATGTTAAGTTTATCGACAAAAAACCTATACAAAATGGGGGTCGCATCCCTCACCCCTAATGAATGAGAGCTATTTTAAAATTTATTTCTCGTATTTTAAGGAGTTTATTAAATCTTGCTGTTTTACGAATTTTATTTTTTGGTCTACATACACAAATGGCCTTATTTAAAAGTAATGAGCTGTGCTAGCATTTACAATAAATTTTTTTAAGAAATTCTTTACAAATAATAAACAAAATCCTTTGATTTGACGGAAACTGGTAAAATATCTATTTTTTTTTTTAGTTATTGGGCTCTACCTAAAATTCCGGGCCCTTGACAATATCATTTTTTTTGTTTAATTTATTGGCAATGAGTTGAGCTTGTAAATAAACCTAAAATAAGTACCGCTAAACAGGCAAATAGTTAAAGAAACGGGTCTAACAAAACAAGTCAAAATTGACAAAAAAAACCCTATTCATAAGAAGGTAATATTTATATTGTGTGTGAGAGAGAGAGGTACTTTTACGATTAGAAGGTGTAAGTGAGACAAAACACAACAGGTGGTGCCTTTGTGTATTTGTTTTTTAACACACAACAATCAGTTATCCCTCGTTGACAATCAGTTATCCCTCGCCTATATATTGGGATACTTATAAAAGCTAATATATTGGGACACTTATAAAAGCAAGGACTACACGACATCATCGGGCCGCGTGGCTTCTGTACTAACTCACTAATTAATAGGACAGCGTTAATTACTGTGTTTGTCTGTGATGCGGGTGCAGCGATTATGAACAGTTAGCATTCACCGGTTTAATTAAAAGGATGACAAAGTTGAGCACGAACAATGGTGCACGTTTTGTGATAAATTAATCGTGTATTTATTACAAACTAGCGACCCGTCCCGGCTTTCGCATGGGTGCAGTGCTGATACTAAATACACAAGAAAAACAATTGTATAAGGTAGGAAGATTAATGCTATATTGGTAAAATCGCTTCGAAAATTAACTATTATTTGTCATAAAGATGTTAGTGTGGTGAATGCGAGCATTTGTACTTTATCATAGTTGTTCTTACTAAGGGGGAGCCCTTTTTTTTTTTTTTTTTTTTTTTTTTTTTTTTTTTTTTTTTTTTTTTTTTTTTTTTTTTTTTTTTTTTTTTGTTCCCTGAGGGAAATGCATTAAATCGCATACCCCGGCTGTGGCGAGCCGGGGTTAGGTGGGGGAGGCCTACCCACTAAAAACCTCAGGGATGGGCTTCCTCAGGCATGTAGGGAGCCCCGGGAACGCCAAGTGACTTCCGGGAACCCCCAGCCTTTGCTCCCCTGCCGATACAGGGAAGCCCTCCTCGGGGGAGGCTACAATACCTCCCCCGATCTCCTCCACCGACGACGCCGACGGCCACGGAGAGGTGTGGTTTCTCCCGGGTCGCTGTATCCGCGGGCGCGACTCCCTCGCGCCGTAGCTATGCTACCGAGCCCGGCGCCGCCTCCATCGAGCGGGATCGGCCATCTCCCGACCCCGCTCGGCGGCCTCCTTCTGGAGCATCACTGCTTGACAGGAGGCCACAGCCCTCCAATCTCCCTCGTCCGCCATCATTGCCGCAATTAATGCCGGCGGAGGCAGATCTCGCCCGATCTCTGCGACCAAGACTCGGTGCTTGGAGGCCCACGCGGGGCACTCCGCCAGCGTGTGCTGGGCCGAGTCGAGGTCGGATACGCAGTGGTGGCAATGTGTCGATCCCTCCCGTCCTGTTCGACACAGATACTCACCGAAGCAGCCGTGCCCGGTGAGTATCTGAGTCAATCGCTACGTGACCTCCTCCTTCCCGTCTATCTATCCGTTACCCTAGATCCCATAACACAGCCATGGGCGCTATGGCAGTAGAATCGCGAAAAAGCGCACCCCGCCACATACGCCCGATATGGGCCCAGAGAAGACTGGGTGGTTTTAATGAGTAGGCCGGTCTTCTCAGACTGGAGAGCCTCACACATGGCCCCGTGTTGTAATAAAATTGTTTTTAAAAAAAAAAGTTTTAAAATAAAGTGTAAAAGAAATAAGAAAATTATATTTTTGACAGAAGAAAAAGAATTACAAGTGAAATACTATTTGAAAAATTGTCAATATTATATAGAGTTTAGATTACAAAATAAAAGGAGTAATAATACAAATAACATAGCAAAGAGTATTACAACACACCCCCTTAATCTAAAATCTATAAATTAACCTACAACTATAAATAATTAATTCAAATAAATACTAAGTTAAGCCCATACCTTTAAAACAATTCAAATGTTTTATCTTTCCTAAAGGTTTAGTCAATATGTCTGCAGGTAACATATCAGTTCTTAAATATTTTAATACGATACTTTTATCATTAACTTTCTCTCTAATAAAATGATATTTCACATCAATATGTTTAGTCCTAAACAAAATTCAATATTTCCCATGTCTTTAAACGCAAAATATTTACGTAGGTCAGACTTGAAGTTGTCAAAAGTCATGTCGCTTTGATATAAGCAAACCAAATCATCGACAAAAATTGCAATTAAAAGAGTTTCCTTGTTGTTTAATCTCTTCATAAATATGCAATGTTCTGAAGAAGTTTGTTCGAAACCTATAACTGCTAAGGTTTCTTTTTAATTTAATGTTCCATACCCTGGGAGCTTGGTTAAGGCCATATAGTGAACGCTTTAGTAAGCAGACCTTGTTACTCTCCCCTTTTGATACAAACCCTTCAGGTTGATGCATATAAACTTCTTCCTCCAAATCCCCGTTCAAAAATACAGTATCTATATCCATATGACGAACCTTATAATTTCGTTGAGCAGCTATGGCCAACAATGTTCGCAGTGAGGAATTAGATAATAAAGTCTGTCTTGCGGAGTTTGAAGTTGAAGCTTCTTCAGGTTGCTCTGTCACATATTTAGCCTTTGCAGTCTGTTTGAATGGACACACACAGGACTCTTGTGACAGGTTTACCACACGTATAACAAATTATAGGCTTCTTAGTTTTCTTAACTCCATTCTTCGTAAAAGATCGAAATGCGGAAACGTCATTTGAGTGGACATTTCACTTGTGACCAGGTTTACCACACGTATAACAAATTATAGGCTTCTTAGTTTTCTTAACTCCATCTTCGTAAAAGTTCGAAATGCGGAAACGTCATTTGAGTGGACATTTCATTTTTCGATACTTCGTTCAAAAGTTTGGCTTTCACTAGTTCACATGTCACAACAATATATTCGAAATGCGGAAACGTCATTTGAGTGGACATTTCATTTTTCGATACTTCGTTCAAAAGTTGGCTTTCACTAGTTCACATGTCACAACAATATATCGAAATGCGGAAACGTCATTTGAGTGGACATTTCATCTCCATTTGCGATAGTGACAGGGCCAGCATTACGGAGCAACGGCTTATAATTTTCAAAGTATTCCAATTTAGGACTCATATGAGTAGTAGCTCCACTATCAATATACCATCGTTCACTTTTCTTGACGTTATTATCAATAACAAACGCAGTGAGTAACGTGGAATTTTCTTGAGCACAAGGAGGAACTTTTATTCTCCTTAGAACCAACATTGGATTTCTTCTTTCCTTTTTTATGTGGACATTGAGGACTCTTATGTCCTGGCTCACGACATTTATAACAAACAATTGGTCTTTTAGATTTACTTTGTGATGTTTTTAAACTTATGGCTAAAACGTCATTCTGAGAGGACCTCTTTGGCCATTTCATTCAAAAGTTAAGATTTGACCAAATCACATGTTACTTTTATATTAGAGTTTTCAAGTGCCATCAGTCAAATACGAACCTCTAAGGTTCGTATTTGACTGACAGGCCTTCTAATAGAATAGCAGCGACAGACTCGTCGTCTATGACCTTACCAATGTCTGCTAAATCTTGTACAGTACACATAATAGCATTTATTTATGTATGACTCAATATTTACAAAATCATTTAAAGTGTACCTGTATAAGCGGCGTTGCTAGTGCGTCCCAAGCTTCTTTCGCTGATTTTGCTGATCTGACATGAGTTATGGCTGAACCATCTAACGTGAGCGAAATCTTAGCTAAGGTCTTCTGATCCTTTCTAAGCCTTACATCTTCAGAGGTCTTATCATTAGCAGCATAGCCTTCTATGGACGTCCACAATTCTTCGTGAATAAGTAAAGCTCGAATTTAAATTTCCAGATGCTGTATCCATCTCGACTCGATAATAATTTAATACTACTGAGCTGATCATTCATTATACTAGAACTTCGTGCTGATAACGAATGTTGTAAATAAAATTGTTTTTAAAAAAAAAAAGTTTTAAAATAAAGTGTAAAAGAATAAGAAAATTATATATTTTGACAGAAGAAAAGAATTACAAGTGAAATACTATTTGAAAAATTGTCAATATTATATAGAGTTTAGATTACAAAATAAAAGGAGTAATAATACAATAACATAGCAAAGAGTATTACAACACCCCGCCTAGCCAACGCGGTGTAACGGGGCATAAGGAGCATTTCCCCTCGAAAAAAAAAATGATCCCATAACCTTACAGAACTTACTTTAAGCTAGAGCAATTGGTGTTATTGTATATTTAAAAAAATGGGACCTACAGTAACGCGATTAAGAAAATTGTCAAACAATTAAGAATAGAACTCCAAGTCACTATTTTCGCGGAGAAAGACACGGGTATAGATATTAGTATTAAATAACGCAGCAGTCAGGTTAGAGCAGATTAAGAAAAATTAATGATTCTGTTGCAAACAAGTGCTAAAACGTATGTCAACCCCAATGCTCAAGTGTCATATGACAACCACGCACGCGGGGGTGGGTGACGGATATTAATATAACTTTAATTACTGTCAACCCTCACTTAGTATGACGGATGGATCCATTGTAATTGCAACTATTCGCCGTTAGTTACTGTCGTTATTCTACAAGTTTAAACAAGTTCACATTATGACTATAATAAACTATAGTTTATATAGTTGCAATGGAAGTTGTGTTCAGACTATTTATCTGAGGCCAGCTTCCAATAGACGACTCTGTAAAAATACAGAGGAGAAAAAAATTACTCTTGCTCGTTTTTCCACGAGTTACGAGTTCTCCCGCCGTAGACTTGCGAACTAATGGCGTAGCATCTTTGATGAGCAAAGATTATTGTAAGAATCTTATTTGCAGAATACATTTTATATCTATAGATTCATTATGTTATTTTTTAACACCTTTGCTCGTACACCTGATGTAATTCCACCGGATTTAAATATGTAAAGCGGGTCAAAACGCGTGTGTTACCAAAGCAAATAGTTAAGTTATAGTCCATATAAATTCCATAACAGTATTATTTGCCATTTCGTGCGCTGTTGCTATTCAAATTTCGAACTAATCGCCGAGCGGCGCCAGTCAGTACGCAGCGCTAGCGTGCTGTTAAAATGGCGGGAAAGCAACAGTATGCATTCACAGATTGAGTTTATTTTTTACTGTTTCCTCGCTAAAAAAACTTGTTATGGAATGTGTTGTATTCTCGTAAGGGTAAAAGCTCAACTTCCTCAAAAAATTATTTACAAAGAAAACATCCTCAAGAATATGAATTACTAGCTTTCTGCCCGCGGCTTCGCCCGCGTGGATTTCGGGATTGGGTGTATAGAGGGTTAAGGGTCATAGCTTTTGCCCACGGCTACATATACGCGGAAGTCGGTTTATGGTGCGAAGATTTTATCGCGCTTCCCGTGGGACTATCCGTTTTTCCGAGATAAAAAATGCCGCAAAACTCCTCAAGAATCACTCTATCTATTGATGAAAACCGCATAAAAATCTGTGCAGTAGTTTTTGAGCGAAGCCTTTATTGCGCATCCCGTGGGATCTGTCGATTTTTCCGGGATAAAAAGTAGCCTATGTTACTCGGGGAGAATGTAGCTTTCCAAAGGTGAAAGAATTTTTGAAATCGGTCCAGTAGTTTAAGCGTGAAGAGGTAACAAACAAACAAACAAACAAACAAATAAACAAACAAACAAACAAACAAACAAACAAACAAACACTTTCGCATTTATAATATTAGTTGGGATAATTTACAGAAGACTGCTAAATAGATCCGCCAAAAAGTAACGGATACGGAAACGGATACGAATCTTTCTTCTGCCTCGGATATCCGCGTTTACGGATACGGATATCCGGTACATCACTAGTGCGAAGCCGGGGCGGGTCGCTAGTGAGCTTTAAATATTTATACTACCCTAAGTTCCACTCCAATGTGCCGTGACAACAATGTGGGAGTGACAGGTTCGTATTAATTAAAGTTTGATCAACGTCCCGGCTATGACGGATGGATACCCGGCATAGTCGCAACTAATAACCCTCATGGCGTCTGTTGACAAAACCCCGTGCTGTCAGCTCATATTCATAATGAAATGTGCTGCAGAAATTGGAGAGATAGTGCGATTCGTGAGTTGGTTATGTAGTAAATTGTTATATAATTCGGATTAGTCCTAGTAATCAATATCAATACATAGTATAAAACAAAGTCGCTTTCGCTGTATGTCCGTATGTATGCTTAGATCTTTAAAACTACGCAACGGATTTTGACGCGGGTTTTTTTAATAGATAGAGTAATTCTTAAGGAAGGTTTGTATGTATAATAATGCATAATATAGTAGAGAAACACTGATAAATTTAAAGGTTTCTAATGTGATGTCGTAAATAAGCACGTTTTTTTGCGCTTATATTGCAAACGCTGGCTGAACCCTACGAGATAGACCAAAATAATGTACTACAGTATTGTACAACTTACAAAAATCCACAAAAAAGTCCGCGATGGTATATGTCTATCTCTTAGGGATAACCCACCATAACCATTTTTTCACTGCACCCGTGCGAAGCCGGGGCGGGTCGCTAGTGTTGAATAATTTACCCGGCCTAAAATATTGACCCGGCCTTTCTGGATTATAAACTTTTAATAAAGTTTGTTTATGTGCTAAATCTTTATACATATCAAATAAAATAAATATGTCAAAGAACAAAGTTAAGACTACATGGACTATGATAAATCAGGAAACGGGAAAAAGTAGAAGCTCTGGGAACTCTTTCTCTTTAGAAATTAATAATAAGACTATCAAGTCGGACGATGCAGTTGCGAATGCATTTGTTGATTATTTTTCTCAAATTCCTGCTGTAACTACCAGTAATCTTAACTCATCTCCTAGTTTAGCCGTCACCTCCTCGAGTCAAGTGTGAATAGGTGCAGTGAATCATTCAAATTTAGCCATATTGATGCTTCTTCAATTAAGAAAACATTCCGTTTACTTGACAAGAAGTAAACGGAAAATCTGGGGTATATCAACTCACATAATTTAATCTGTGATCGATGAATTAGGCCCATCGTTAGCATAAATTTTTAATTCTTGTATTGATGAGGGTATCTTTCCTGATCTAATGAAATTATAGTAAATTAATACCAACCACTTTTCAAATCGGGTAACAAGAAAGATCCCTCAAATTTCAGATCCATATTACCCACTTTCAGAAAAATCTTCGAGTAAGTTCTTTACAATCAACTAATAGGTCACTTGAGAACAAACAGACTCATGCATGAAAGCCAATTCGGCTTAATTAGCGTGGCGTATATCTTTATAAATTTTATATCTTTTATGCACCGCCCACCGCTCTGGAGGGCGGGCGCTTTAGTTTAAAGCCGATAAGGTCCCAGGGTTTCTGCCCAACCAAAGGCTGTAGGTATTGTTTCGTTGGTTGGTTAGCCTTTTGCTAGAGTTTAACATAACCATCCACCGTAGACCGGGCGCGGGTGGTATCCGGTGTAAGGTCGCCCGAGCACCAAGAGGTTATTATGACGATTACAATAGTAGCGCACCCCTTATGAGGATTCATTACCTCCGTGGGAAGAAATATCTTTATAATTTGTAGCCTATGTGTTATTCTGATATATGAGCTATATTATTGTGCAGTTTTATTAAAATCTATTTTGTAGTTTTTTAAGTGAAAGAGTAACAAACATATCCATAATAATGACACATTGTTGCGTTTATATTATTACTAGCTTTCTGCCCGCGGCTTTTATCGCGCTTCCCGTGGGACTTTCTGTTTTTCCGAGATAAAAAATACCGCGCAAAACTTTGCTCAAGAATCACTCTATCTATTGATGAAAACCGCATGAAAATCTGTGCAGTAGTTTTTTGAGCGAAGCCTTTATTAGGGATATGTCTATTTTTCCGGGAAAAAAGTACCCTTTTATTTAATCCGGACATTTATCTTTACGTCTGCAAAATTTCAAAGCAATCGGTTCAGTAATTACGGCGTGAAAGCGGAACAAACAAACTCACTTTCCGATTTATAATATTAGCAAGGATTTGGGATTGTGTGAATTGACCAATATATCATGATAAGTGTCAAATATGTAGGAACAAATCTACCATCTGTGCAGATAAAGAACAAAATAAATTAAAAAATATATTACTGGAGCACCAAAAGCTTAATTTGCTTGAAGGAAACAACTGCCCATTATTTGTAGGTAGATAGTTTGTATATTGTATATTTATTTGTATATGTTTTTTTTTATGTTTCTCGAGTGTATACTTTTGAAATATAGGTTATATATAATTAATTATTATTATACGTAACAAGTGATGTCACAGCGTGTTATAGTGGATACATATTTTATGTCAAGTAGCAATGCCAAACCAATGTTATTACAATCATGATAGATATTTTCTTTTGATTTTTTATTCTTCTTTTCTTAGTCTCAATCTTGTAGAATGCTATTTGTAACTTCGTAGTCCTCTACTCTCCTCATAGGGTGATGGCTGAAAATCAGTGTTTTGCCGTTCTAAGGTAAAAATCCCCACTGAGCCTTGGCCCTTTCAGGCACTGCAACACACATGCACATCTAATTCTTACCGTTTTTTATTAGATTTTTTATTTATGTGTATACATTGTGGTTAGTGTGTTTTTGCTTGAATAAACGTTTTATCTATCTATCTATAAAGTCGCGGGCATCAGTTAGTTTTGTACAATGCTGTTTATTTTAGGTTATTCTATATATATATATGTTTCTGTAACAACAGAACAACCTTGAGAATAGATCTCTATCGTCCCAGACAACTTGAAAGCTCCCGATTGATGTATGCTCACGAATCAATCAGTCATTGAGACGGCTCCGCGCGAAATTGACGCTTATTGCCTTACCATACGGATGAACGTAAATTAACAATTGATAGTAGAGTCCCACAGGATAAGACGGCAATTGATATCGGTGACGTGGTCGCGTTAATTGTGGTTTTCTTGTGTGGTGTAATTGTCAGCTTATGATTACTGTAGTATTTTACTACTGGTTTGCTATTAGTCGTTTTGGCGTGGAAGCACGACAGACAGACGGACAGCAACCGTCGCACTTATAGTCTGTCGCAGTAGCCTTTCACATCTTATATATAAAAATGAATCGCAAAATGTGTTAGTAAGTTCATAACTCAACAACGCCTTGACCAATTTGGCCAATTCTTTTTTGTTAATGTTCGTTGAAGTTCAAGGAGGGTTTCTACAATGAGGAAAATTCGAATAATTATCGGAAACACCCTAAAAACAGCCCTTTTATTTTCCCATGCAAACGTTTTCTAACTAAAACGTACAGTCGAATTGAGCTTTATTGTTATTGTATAAAGTTCATATTGCAAGCACTCACTGTTGTCTAAGCAATGAAGGTGTGTTCCTAACATCAAAGAATCAATTTGCGCTTTATTAACGCTACATATAGTTGAAAATGAATCATATCTATCAAAACAGTGTGCGTGCGTGCGTTGGAGCACAGAATACATCGTTGGAGATTTAATGTCACGTTCCAAAATTGAATAGCCGCAAATGTAATAGGTCATTTAGACTTTTTTTGCGATTTGGTTGGCTATGCGACATTATCTATAAAATAATTAGGAACAAAAAACTGCCACTGTACAAATCTTTTTGACAGGAAGTCTGTCGGGTCCGCTAGTAATTACATGAAAACAAATTAAAATTTGAGACACAACAAACTATTTAACGTCTCAAAAAGCTATATGTACATATGTTTATCTGTTATCTTATCATATTTAAATGAGAAGATAAAACAATTTGACCAGAGGTTCCCAAACTTTTGTGTCGTAGACCATTTCCTGATGTTTTTCGGTTATGAGTAGACCCCCTTTATTTTTTTTGCGGGGGGAAAATGCTCCTTATGCACCTTGTCACCGCGCTGGCTAGGCACGGCCGTGAGTGGTGCTCTCCGGTAGAGACCGGCCTACCCACTAAAAACCCCCGGTATTCTTCCAGCACATAACGGGGCGCGTGGCGGGGTGCGTTTTCGCGATGCTACTGCCACACGCCCACGGTCTAGCTCGACCTTTGTCGGTCGAGCCTTCGCCAAAGGAGGATTGTCCCAGACAAGCCAAGCCGCGCACGCTGCCTTATGAGTAGACCCCCTATCTACCTGATACTGAATGCCTACCTCCTACAACTTACAAAATTTTATAAACACATACAATAATTTTTTACTTCATAGGTACTTTTATAAATAATTTTATGTCTTTATATTAGAAGACTAGCGGACCCGACAGACTTCGTCCTGTCAAAAAGATTTGTAAAGTGGCAGTTTTTTGTTCCTACTTGAAATGACATATGATGACATTAAATTTGTTTGACAGAACTAACGTCACTTTTTTCTTTTTTATTCATTTTTATATATAAGATAGCTGACCCGGTGAACTTCGTACCGCCTTATTATTGGAGGCATATTTAGTAAGTCACAAACACACGACACAATACTTTTTTAATTTTATTGAAATTTGTTGCTTTTAGATTTTTAGGAATATTAAAGAATTATAGTATAGGTGCACGGCAAAGAGGCGTTTACATTTCAAGTGACATTTTACCATAGACAATAGGTTGGCACCCATCAAATATGTCAACACATTAATTAATTATTTTTATATTTTGAAATTTAAATACACGATGTTATAAGCAAAGTTGATATTATGTTGTCGATTCAAAAGTCTTGTTTTAATGCGTTCTTCAATTCGAGTGGAACTGAGAGTACAAATACCGTCAAATGTTTGACAGAAAGTAAGTGATCAACTTTTATATGGGAAAATGAAATTGTCGTCTTACTCTATCTTACTCGCAATTTTTCCTTATTTGCTCACCGTTTTTTAGACCTACCCTGGACTACGACAAACATTTTAAAACCAAAATCAGCTCAATCGGCCCAGCCGTTCTCGAGTTTTAGCGAGACTAACGAACAGCAATTCATTTTTATATATATAGATAATATAATGTAAGTAAATAGGTACTATCTGTTTATGTTGAGATCCATTATCGTGGACCCCCGTTTTCAGTTCATGGACCCCCAAATTTTTGTTTCGCTGACGCAGACCCCTTGCAGGTTGTCATAGACCCCTAGGGTTCGATATAGAATTGCGGCAATGCTGGCGGACGAGGGAGGTTGGAGGGCTGTGGCCTCCTTCTGTGAAGCAGTGATGCTTCAGAAGGAGGCCGCCGAGCGGGGTCGGGAGATGGCCGATCCCGCACGAAGAAGGCGGCGCCGGGCTCGGTAGCACAGCTGCGGCGCCGCCGCGGGTCGCCGGCGGGCGCGAGGAAGTCGCGACTGCTACGGCGACCCGGGATGGACCACGCCCCTTCCGTGGCCGGCGGGCATCGTCGGTGGAGGAGACCGGGGGAGGTTACTACCTCCCCCGAGGAGGGCTCCCCTCGAGGAGAGCTCCCCTCTAGGCAGGGGAGCGGAGGCTGGGGGTTCCCGGAAGTGGCTTGATGTTCCCGGGGGCTCCCTACATGCATTTTACATGAAAACAAACAGAGATAATATATCTGAGTGACTGCGCCATACCTGACAGATGTCGACCGTACCGTTCTTCAGAATATATTTCCTATTATTGTTCGTTATCATCCTCTTTTGCATATATTTTATAAGAACAATTACAGCTCAATTGACACTGCATCCCTGTCCCCTTTCCGCGGGTCGCTGGCGGTCGCCGGTCGGAAGTTGCGCCCGCGGATACGGTGACCCAAGAGGGACCACGCCCCTTCCGTGGCCGGGGGGCGTCGTCGGTGGAGGAGATCAGGGGAGGTATATAGCCTCCCCGAAGAGAGCTCCCCTGTATCGGCAGGGGAGCAAAGGCTGGGGGTCCTGAAAGTCACTTGGCGTTCCCGAGGTCTCCCTACATGCCTGAGGAAGGCCATCCCTGAGGTTTTTAGTGGGTAGGCCTCCCCCTTCTGGGGAGGAGAGCCCCACATAACCGCCGGCTCGCTACAGCCGGGGTATGCAATTTAATGCATTTTCCTCAGGGGAACAAAAAAAAAAAGGGGTCGTATGTCGACCCTTGGGCACTTTCGTTTATGGGCAAATGTATAAATTTTAATAACAAGATTCCACATAGTATAGCTGAATTGCCTCTTCATAAGTTCAAGGTGCATGTTAAAAAGACGCTAATGAGTAAGGGCTATTACAAAGTCAATGATTATTTAAATGATGCCTAAGCTTGGTGTTGATTTGAGGATACATTTTAAAGTGTAAATATTTGTTTTCCCATATAAATTGTAAACACATATGTACGTTGTATGATAACGACATAATTTATTGTAAATGTTGTTATTACTTTTGATAAAGCTGATAAGTTTCTTGCGCCCATTCTTCTTATCAGCTAAAAAATACGTCCTGAATGGGAGGTAGGAAAAAAAAATTGGACGATTTAAAAGAGCTTTCCATAAATTTATATTTGAATAAAGTTAATTTTGATTTTTAATTTTTGATTTTGGGAATCACTGAATTAGACCTTCTTAGTTTCTTGCCTATTCTTGTCTGAAGGGCTTTCCCAATTTTTAGTAACTTTTTTTCTTGTCCTTATCCGCGTACTAGGTTATGTAGTTCTTAAGATTTTTGTGTCCTTAAATTGTATATTTTTTTGATGTCAGTAATTGCCTGTTGAATAAAGATTATATTGTTTCAAAATTAGAATCTATCGGAAGCACAGATTAAAAAACACGTCTATTATATTATGCCGCGGTATTGTTCAATTCCTTCGATTGAATTCAACGAAATTGAATCCCAATTACAAGTAGGACAAATCCAAACTATCGGTAGCGCTCATGCAAAATACATTAGGAGTATTGATTTAATTATCTGTGCTTGAACTGGAATTGGTTAGCGGGTTGATTATTTTAAGATTTACATCTATTTACTACTACGCAGAGTTACTAAGCAGGTTCCATTTACTTTAATAGACAACTCTCGATTACATTTGTTAGTTTGAACGACAGGAAAACATTCATTTATAATTATATTAGCTTTCTGCCCGCGCGTCGCCCGCGTGGATTTTGGGATTGGGTCTATAGAAGATTAAGGGTCATAGCTTTTGCCCACAGCTACATATGCGCGGATGTTGGTTTATGGCGCGAAGGTTTTATTGCGCTTCCCGTGAGACTATCCGTTTTTCCGTAATAAAAATTACCGCAAAACCTTAAGCAAGGTTTCTACACTCACTCTATCTATTGATGAAAACCGCATGAAAATCTGTGCAGTAGTTTTTAAGCGAAGCCTTTATTGCGCATCCCGTGGGATCTGGCGTTTTTTCCGGGATAAAAAGGTTCCTATTATTTAATCCGGACATTTATCTTTCCGTCTGCAAAACTTTAAAGCAATCGGTTTAGTAGTTACAGCGTGAAAGCGGAACAAACAAACAAACTCACTTTCCGATTTATAGTTTTAGTATGGATTTGCGAATTCGTCTGTGCAGGATTATAGATATAAATATATACGCCTTTATTTATAGGACTATTTCAGATAAAAAAAATCCATCTAACATTACATATGTGTAACTCCAGCGGTTTTGGCGCACGCCATAAAAACTCGCTGATGGTAAAGGAGATAATTTTTTTTAGGCCCACTAGAAAACGGCAACGTTTATTGATATTACTGAACTCTAAAATATCAATTTAATATTATAAGCAATTGCACGATATTATTTGTAAAAATGAAACGGGAATAAATAAAATCAATTAATTAAACTTAGTAATGACTTTTGACATTTGAGGTAAAGGAACTAACATTTTTTAAATCAAAATGAAAGATGATTTAATATATACAAATAATATATAAATATAATAATAGATAAAGGATAGTGTATTATTTCTTTTTTAATTTATTTAAAAATATTGAACTCTCAATAATTATTTTAGATTATTTTAACTATTAGTTCATCAGTATTGTCGTGAAACGGAACGCGTCATCATTTTTGACAATTGACGTCGGTTTGTTTTCAACCGAATTCTGTGTTTACGTTTCGAACGGCTTGATTTGGTTTTCTTTCCCGTATCCAATATTTAGAATGCAAAAAAATAATACGATTTCGGGCGTTTTGGTAGTGGCCAAAGAAGATTGTATTTTTAGAGAATAAAAAAAGTGTTAAATAGCATTTACATAAAAAATAATTTGAATACAAATCAAAATAAAGCTACTAACAACAAAAATTTTTTAGGTTATTTAATCTTCATGTTTAATTGATTTTCTCATATTCCCGTTAGATAAAAACAAGCTACTGTTCCTTATAATATCTAGGGTTAATAAGAAATTATTTAACGTATGTCTCATTAATAAACGTTACATTTTATAGTGGGCCTATTCTCCATACAAGAAAAAAATATCTCCTTTACTTACTTGATATCATCACTACAACAAAATAAAGTCGCTATCCGCTGTGTGTGTCCCTATGTATGCTTAGATCTTTAAAACTGCGCAATGGATTTTGATGCGTTTTTATGATCGATAGAGTGATTCTTAACGAAGGTTTATATGTATAATACATGCAGAATATAGTAGAGAAACACTGATAAATTTAGAAGTTTCTAATGTGATGTCGTAAATAAGCACGTTTTTTTTGCGCTTAAAATATTGCAAAAACGCTGGCTGAACCTTACGAGATGGACTTAAAATAATGTATCAGTATTGTCCACTTTAAAAGTTAACAAAAAAAGTCTGCGCTGGTATATGTCTATCTCTTAGGGATAACCCACAATAACCATTTTTTCCTATATTAAAAAATGGTTCATCATCATCATCATAGGTCACCCTCTGACATCCAGAGGGTGTGTTTTCCGCACTTAGTCCTGTATGGACCATTGTGCGTGAGTACAAGGTGGGGGTTGCTCATTCCAGCCATCCCACCTCCCTCCAGAAGCAGATTAAGTTCCCCATGTTGTTCAGGATTTCCTCGATTGTTTTGGGTGATCCCACGGTTTCTTTCCGGATTTGGGCGACGCCTGTGCACTCCAGTAGCACATGTGCAATCGTTTCCTCCGTCTTCATGCATGCCCTGCACAGAGGGCTATCGGTTATACCTAGAGTGTATAGGTGTTTGTTGAGCGAGCAGTGACCCGTAATGGTTCCTACTACTGTTCTTAGGTTCTTTTTGTTCAGTCGCAATAAACGCTTTGTTAGTCTGTTGCTCAGGTTTGGCATAGCCTCTTTGGATTGCCTACAGCCAGGCGCTGAGGTCCACCAGCTTTCGGCTTGCCTATGTGTGTGTTCTTGTAACCAGCCTCGTAACTGACTGAAGGGGATAGGCATAAGCGGTTCTGGTCCGAACTCCACCATGGCGGACCCCTCCTTGCCAGTTCGTCCGCTGCATCATTGCCTCTTGAACCACTGTGTCCCTTTATCCATTGTAGGGTTATTTTATTATGATTGAGTACTGCTATCTGTTCCAGGGCGTTGTGACATTCAAGTGTCAGTCCTGAGGTGAAGTATTCCCTCCTAGAGATTGCAGTACTGAGGCGCTATCGGATAGTATACGTATGTTAGCATTCATGACCTTTCTGTTTAGGATCGTATGGGCCGCCTGGATAATACCGACGCACTCCGCTTGATATACGGTATTTAGTTTCCCCAGTGCCCTGGATATTTTGATGTTCAGTTCATCTGAGAAAACCCCCGCACCGGTGCCGGAGTTTGTCTTAGATCCATCAGTGTATATTCTTAATTCCGTTGTGTTTTGTGATTCATTTGTTAATTCTTGTAGCTGTATTTTGTAGTGTTTATGCGGTGGGTATGTTTTTGGGATTTTGTCGTGAGGTGATGCCAGCATCGGTTGCCTCTTTATGGCGTCCTCCTTGATGCGTATGTGTTTTATTCTTGAGTCTTTTTTCAGTGTACCATTTGTGCTTAGTCTGAGCAATGCTATGGTCGCCTCCTCTTTTACCACAAGATTCAAAGGTGGCAGGCCTAGCATTGCTTGCATTGCCGCAGTTGGTGTGGTTCTCATGCCACCCGTAATTGCTATGCAGGCCATGCGTTGGAGTTTGCCTAGCTCTTTTTGGGTTATGCTCAGGTCTGTTCTGGGCCACCAGACCAGGGCACCGTATGTGATGATCGGTCTGATGACCGTCGTGTATAGCCAGTGGATAATTTTGGGGCTGATTCCCCAGTTTTTACCCAGCAGTCTTTTACACTGCCACATTGATATGCTGGCTTTTTTAGTGATATATTCGACGTGTCTCGCCCAGTTTAACTGTTTGTCCAAGTATATACCCAGATACTTGGTTTCAGTCGATAGGCTTAGGGTTTTGCCAAAGAAGAGTGGTAGTTGTAGTGTCGTCAGCTTTCTTTTCTTAGTGAAAAGAACTAGCTCTGTTTTGTGGGATTCACACTGAGTTGTTGTTCTCCGCACCAGTCCTCAACTATCCTTAGCGCTTGGTGCATAAGATTGCATAGTGTGTTTTCGTGTTTTCCATTAATTATTATGGATATGTCGTCAGCGTAGCCTATAGTGTAAAATCCTACGTCGTTGAGACGCTTTATTAGACTATTAACCACAAGGTTCCACAGCAGCGGCGAGAGGACTCCTCCTTGGGGGCACCCTTTGCCACCACGGCCCTTGTGGTGTCATTCATTGTGACTTGCACGGCTCTTAGCTTAAGCATGTTGGTGATCCAGCCGCTTAGTGTTTGATTTACGCCGTGTCTTTCTAGGGATTTGCCTATGCTATTAAAGGTGGTTTTGTCGAAAGCGCCTTCGATATCAATGAATGCTGCTAGCGAGGAGTTTTTGTGGTCTATAGCACATTCAATCTTGGAAACTACGCTATGAAGCGCCGATTCTGTTGATTTTCCTGTGGAGTATGCATGTTGTTGTATATGTATTGGTGCTTTCCTTAGGGGGCCGTTCCGCATATATCGCTCACACAGCCTCTCTAGGGTCTTTAATAAAAAGGATGTTAGGCTTATGGGTCTGTACGCTTTGGGCTGTGTGTAGTCAGTTTTACCTGGTTTGGGAATGAAGATAACTTTTACTTCTCGCCAGGCTTTTGGGACGTATTTGTATGCAATGCACGCCTGATAGATTCTTATCAGCCATGGCGTTATTGAATCTAGGCCCCATTGCAGTAGAGCTGGGAATATATCATCCAGCCCCGCCGATTTGTAGGGCTTAAAGGTTTTAATCCCCCATTTTATGCGGTCCTCTGTTACTATGTCGATTGCAGCTGACCAATCTTGGTCAGTTGGTGTCCATGTTTGCTCGTTTTCCCATGTCCTTTTCATGGAAATTGCGCAGTTTGGGAAGTGGGTTTCTAGGAGTAGCTTGGTGGTTTCACTATCAGTTTGAGTAAAGGTGTTATCTGGTCGTTTCAGCGTGCCCAGGACACGGTCACAGTCGGTTGACAGTATTTTCCTCACCCTAGCAGCTTCGTTATTGGATTCAATGGCCTCACAAAAGTGTTGCCAAGTTTGTTTACGTGTTTTCCTAACCTGTTTTTTAAAGGTGTATTGTATTTCTTTGTATTTCTCCCAGTCTTCTGAGAGTCTTGTGTTTTTTGCTCTGTTGAAGGTTTTACGTAATGTTTTCCTGAGCAGGTTAAGCTCCGAGTTCCACCAGGGGCCGTTTTTACCTCTAGTTGGCGGAACCTTGGGCTTACAACATTCATGGTATGCCTTGATGATGTATTCTGAGAGTATTGTTGTAGTGTACTCTATGTCTGTGGTACTTGTCAGGGTTTTGTGTTTTGTTAGCAAGGCATCTAGCAGACGCTTGTAACTTGGCACATTAGTGCGGCGTGGGTTTCGTTTAGGTGTCGGATTTTGTATAGTAGCTACTATCGTGAAACGTATTCTCCTGTGGTCTGAGCAGGAGGGTTCATCCGATACGTGCCAATTTTGGATTAGTTTCATTATGGGTTCTGTAGCTAGAGTTATGTCTATGATAGTTTGTCCTCGGGCTGTGACCCAAGTTGGTTCTGAGCCTCGATTTACTATGTTAAGGTTAGTAGAGAATAGATATGTGCATAAGACCTCACCTCTGTTGTTTGATTTGTCGCAGCCCCACAGAGGGTGATGCGCGTTTGTGTCAGTGCCGATTATCAAATCCAGGTTTTCACCTTCACAGTGTTGCACTAGATCTGACATCTCCTTCGGTGGGCAGTCTTCCTCGTCTCCCGGCATGTAGACCGAGGCTATTATTATGTCAGGGTTGTCGTCACTTGTTTGTAATCTGACCGCTGTCAGATCTCTGGAACAAAATTGTGTGAGTGTGGTGGTATCTAGATCTTGGGGTATAAACAGACATGTCCTGGGTCTGTCAGTAGATTGTGTGTTGAGTATGATCTTACCTCTTAAATTACTGAGGCCACATACTCTGTTATTTCTGATCCATGGCTCCTGGATCAGAGCTATAGTCCGGGGTTCGACCTCCAAAGCCCTGCGTAGGCAGGCTGTGGCTGTCTGGCTGTGTTGGAGGTTAGACTGGATGACATTGATGGTGGTGTTGGTTTTCGATGGAGAAGTGGGTGACGGCGGCATTAGGGGCGAGTTAAATGGACCCTGACTCGTCCGACAGTCCGTCCCCTCCATGCTCTGCCGCCCGTCATTTGGCGACGAGGCGAGCAGTTCTCTCCAACCCGTTGGTTCCGGGGTTGGGATCTCCCGCTCTGCCATCGCCGCCTTGGCCATCTCCTCCTCGAGTTTCCCAATGTCATCGTCGTCGTCGGGTGTTCCAGTGGTTGTCGGGTCGGGTTGGGGCTTTGTGTCGTGGTCTTTGCTTACCACCACGGCAGTCTGATCCTCTGAGGGTTTGGTGCTGGGGAAGAAGCGAACGTAAATCGAACCCAGAAGGTACGACACACGCCGCTCCCTCGCCCGGACCTTTTCGGCCTCGTCCGGTGGGATTCCCAGTGTCAGGTAAGTCCTTGGTTATCGCCACCGACCGAGGTCGCCCTGTACAAGGACCACCGACCAATGTCATACCAGGTATTCTGACGTTTCAGAATACCTTGTAGCCGCGCGATGTCCCCATTGTACCTGGGAACGAAGAGCGCGGCTCGGACACGGGTCGGTATGTCAGACTGCCTCATGACGGTAAGCATCTGGTCAGTGTCGGGGAGTTTGATGCCGGGTACATGCTGAGTCAGCCAGCTTAGGGCATACTCGTTTTCACACCACATGTGTACAGTGCCATCCGCCATTCGAGGGTACCCTCTGAAGGCTGGCAATGTGGTGGACGAGTCGCTCTCCATAATCAGGCGTTCGATCTCAGCCTGTACTCGCTCCCCTTGGTAAGGTGTCATGTCCTGGGCTGGTGGGGTAAAGCAGATAGCTACGGCCAGCCGCGCAGGGATATCCTTCGTTGCCAGCGCGTATGTTCTCTGCTCTCCCTGGCCTGACTGGACCCTCACACGCTTCGGTTCTCCCTGGAGGGCAGACGGCGAAGCCGTCTCATCTGGGCGCGACCTCTTCATCGCGCCCTAGGCCACTAGGACCTGGCTGCGGATCAGAGGTGCGTGGCAAGGTGTTGGTTGCCAAGAACTCCCTGTGTGCTTGTCCAGCCCGCTTTCCCCGTCGTTTTTGTCGTCTGGGTCGTTCTCCGTCACTGTCTGCACGGTTCCGATCGGCAGGTACGGTGGGCTCTGTAGCTGTCAAAGGTTTTTCGCGCTGGGTTGCCCCTTCGCGTACTTGCCCCTGACAGCTAGCTTCCGCGTCCGGCGGTTTTTCGCGCTGAGTTTCCTCTTCGCGTACTTGCCGCTGGTCGCGTACAGCTGCTCCGGCATCCGTTTGGGCGTCGCGCTGGCTTGCGCCTGCGCGGATATCGCGCAAACGGTTGAGGAGCTTCCGTTCCCTGGCCGTGATTTTTCCGCGCTTCTTGCGAAGCCGGCGTACTTCATCAGGCGGGATCGGATCTGGCCCACCATGGCCGCCTTCGTACCCCGGCGTTTGTCGGTCATTCAGCCTAGCGTCGATACTCTCCCGCTGAAGGGCGAGTGCGCGAAGTTCGGCGCTAAGACTAGCTTGTCTGGGGTTGGTCATGTCGTTGTCAGGGTTATTAGTTCTGCTCTTCTTTACGATGAGCTGTTGCCAACAGTTCATTGTGGGAGCACTCTGTAACAAAGTGTTTGGCGCGTTATTCGCTGCCGTATTAGTGTCGTTAGGCGCGATTGACGCTGCCGGGGTCGTTGGCGCTATAGCAGCCGCACGCGCACTAGGCGCGGTGGAAAACAGATTGGTGTCCTCCCCCAGATTACGTTGAGGACGAACCGCCGTAGCGGTGTGGGATTCCCGGGCTTGCCCGGTACCCACCTGGGGATTGTTTCCTTTCTGCTTTAAATCCATTTTAAAAGAAGGTGGCATGGTTGGTATGAGGTTGCCTTCCTCAGGGGAACAGGGGGAATAGGACTTTGGAGGGGAAATGGGGGGGGAGGAGATGGGAAATAGGTATGGGACATCAAAATGGGAGACTGGGTAAGGGTTATGTGGTTACCCTAGGGGTGGGAATTGACCCTCGGGAACTTCTCTTGTCCGGGGCCCCCATTCGAAGGGGCGCTCCAGCTGCGGGGTAACCTCGCAGCCAAAGTTGGGCTATCCGCAACCTGCCCACCCGCTCGGTCGCATGAGAAGAAGTGCATGGCGAGGGAAACCTCCCAGCCGCGCGCACATAGGGTCATTCTGAATGGCTCCACATACCCACAGCCGGGATGGTCCTCGAGCCCCGAGTAAAAAATGGTTATTTGCGAAGTGATTTTAAACAATACAGCAATAATCCTTATCCAATTAAGTATCTTAAATAAATTGTGGATTTATTATAGATAACAAAAAAGCTGTGAACGTTGTATATTAGGACATTTTGTAGTAGTAGTAGTAGTAGTAGTAGTATATTTACATAAGCGTTGCACCCGTGCGAAGCCGGGGCAGGTCGTTAGTTTATTATAATATTTTGGACAATTTACGCAAAATCTTAATAAATTACAGCCAGGTTTCATTAAAATCCATGTTTTTTTTTTACTACAACGGTAGCAAAAAGGCTTACGGCCTGCCTGATGGTAAGCAGTCACCGTCGCCTATGGACGCTTGCAACACTAGGGGCATCACAAACGCTTTGGCGATCTTTTTGAAAACCTATTTACTCCCTTTTTGAAGAACCCCATACTGTAATCCCCCGGGAAAGCCTCAGCAGAGAGCTCGTTCCACAATCGGAGCGTGCGTGGAAGGAAATTTCGTTGAAATCGCACTGTGCGTGACCATTTAGGCTCCAGCATGTGAGGATGAACACCCTGCCGATGGCGAGCGGTGCGATGGTAGAATGTGGCCGTGGGCATCATGTCGAACAATTCTTGGAACACAACCCGTTGTATAAGCGATAGAACACATACAAAGAGGCACAGTCTCTTCTCAGACTTAAGGGCTCAATACCGCATGTGAGTATGGGATCGTCAACGATACGCTCAGCGCGTCTTTGGACCGAATCAAAAGGATCAATTTGGTATCGAGGTGCTCCGCCCACAGGTGACAGCAGTACTCCATATGGGGCTTGACTTGCGATTTGTATAATAGCAGTTGTTGCCTCGGAAGGAAGTACCGCTTAGCTCTGTTAAGCACAACACCTAGTTTTTTAGAAGCCAACTTGACCTTGTCATCTAAGTGACTTCGGAATTGGACGTCACTGGAGATGTTGACACCGAGCATCCCAATACTCTTCGAGATGTTCAAGGTTGTGTTCTGGAATTGTGGGGCTACAGTGAACGGGGCTTTTTTAGCGGTGAACGCACAAACTTGTATATGTTACTACATAGTTTAGCGTAAAAGAGTAATAAATATCCAACCAAACTTACAAAACGCGCTTCTAATATTAATAGGGTTTTCTTTTGGTGGTCGTTAATATATTTTTCTATAAAAATATATTAATATGTTGTGTATATTATAAACACACGTTATGTTGTGTTATATATAAATAACTTTTAATCAATCAATCGGCCAGCCATTTTGATGGATCTGCAACTGATGGCGCGGAAAATGTACAAATGTTTTTGCGTCAAACAATTTAGTTAACGCGGCGACCGAAGTTATTCTAGCTAAATAAAGCCTTTTAAGAATACAAATTTGTTTTGTTATATAAGATTCTTAATAAACGTTGTATGTTATTACAATGGGGAGGAAAACGTAACAGTTCATCAAAGTTTCGTTGTTTTTTTAAACCGATTTTATTACTTATTTTAAATTGAACTGGGGTTTCATTTTCTTATTTTTGCGCAATTTTTTTTTCTTGTTATTAACTTGTTTTTTTTGTTCACAGTTGTTGGTGGTTTGCTGTTATATATTGTTAAGGTATGTAATCTGTGTATAGAATTAAATATATACATACTATATCAACAAATTTAATTTTAAACTAGTAATAACTGAATAAAGGGAGGACTTTTTACCGTGGGAGAGCCATGTTTCGACACGAATTGGGCCGGCTCGACCGGAGTGATACCACGGCCTCACAGAAAACCGGCGTAAAATAGCACTTGCGGTTTTTCGCCGAGTGAGTGACGGTACCGGAGGAGCACCCCATATTCCCCCCTTATTCCCTTTTTAAAGGCCGGAAACGCATCTGTGACTCTTCTGGTGTCTATGGGCGGTTATCACTTACTATCAAGTGATCCATTTGCTCGTTAGCTGTCCTATCCTTTAAAAAAAAGAACTTCACAATTAGAAGACAGTTATAAATAAATGATTTCTTTTTACCAAATTGAGTATAAAAAAATATTGTAGTTGACAATGAAATTATAAATAAATCACACCAATTAGCCTAGCCCAAAGTAAGCTCTGTAAGGCTTGTGTTATGGGATCTAGGGTAAGGGATATACATACATATATTTGCTATACATAGATATTAATAACTACGACTAAGGCACAAATGCTCGCATTTGTGCGAATCTGCTCTAACCGAGACTCGAATCCGAGACCTCAGAGATGACGGCACTATGGAACTGGTTCACCAACCACGAGGTTGTGCCTGTATTAGTACTTGCCGTTGGCAACATGAAAACAAACAGAGATAATATGTCTGAGTGACTGCACCATGCCTGACAGATGTCGACCGTACCGTCCTTCAGAATATATTTCCTATTATTGTTCGTTATCACCTCTCCTGCATTTCATAAGAACAAATACAGCTCAATTGCCACTGCATCCCTCTCCCCTTTCCGCGGGTCGCCGGCGGTCGCTGGTCGGAAGTCGCGCCCGCGGATACGGTGACCCAGGAGGGACCACGCCCCTTCCGTGGCCGGGGGGCGTCGTCGGTGGAGGAGATCAGGGGAGGTATATAGCCTCCCCGAAGAGGGCTCCCCTGTATCGGCAGGGGAGCAAAGGCTGGGGGTCCCGAAAGTCGCTTGGCGTTCCCGAGGTCTCCCTACATGCCTGAGGAAGGCCATCCCTGAGGTTTTTAGTGGGTAGGCCTCCCCCTTCTGGGGAGGAGAGCCCCACATAACCACTGGCACGCCACAGCCGGGGTATGCAATTTAATGCATTTTCCTCAGGGGAACAAAAAAAAATCCCTCTCCCCATTCTTCGTGTTTATCCGCCCCAGAATGGGGAGAGGGATGCAGTGTCAATTGAGACTAAGCTATATAATTTGTAGGGAGTCCAGAAATGTGTGAAGCAGAGTGCTGTATGCAGGTTCCGCGCGCATCTCTCCCTATTGCGGCCCGTAAAACGAGGACGGTTGATAGGTAAATGAGAGGTTGCAGGGTCAGAACAAATACAGCTCATATGCCTCGCCACTAAGGGTACGAATCGGCCCTATGTCAAGGCGATTAGGCCTTAGTCAATCATTTGGTCGACTACCTACATAT
The DNA here is from genome assembly GCA_036419045.1 of Scirpophaga incertulas. NCBI lineage: Eukaryota > Metazoa > Arthropoda > Insecta > Lepidoptera > Crambidae > Scirpophaga > Scirpophaga incertulas. The sequence continues at coordinate 1,381 of JAYEAL010000211.1, read as the reverse complement.
TAGAATTTCTTCGCAGGTGTTTGCAGGTTACGATGACTTTCTTCGCCGTAGGAGCGTCAGATAAACGTGCATATGAAATTACAGTTACCTGTGTTATATCACAAATAAACCTTCGCCATCTTGAACACGATTGATTTAGAATGATCAGAAATATAATGAAGCTCTTTGTAAACTTTACTTCCCCAAAATGTCTCAATGCTCTATCTGCCAGTGTAGAGACGGCTTCGGGCTTCAGGATCACTTTTAGTCTGAAGCGATGAGGATTTCTCGATGCGAGGTTGTCAATCAGTTGCGTGGCCTTCCCACCGCCGGGGACAAGTGCGTTAATTACATTGATTATAACACGATACCATTTTTAAATATTGATAAACGACTGGGCTCCCGAATTATCCAATTTGTTGACGATCCACCGAGAACGCAGCCAAACAAGTGTACAGAGAATATTTAATGTAGTTTTTGAATGTGTCTACATAAAAAATCTAAAGTGGGAGCAAAAAGTAGAAAGTCCCTTTCATTCTCGTCAAAAAGTGTCAGTTTTGTGAGACGGTAATTTTCCCGTAGAAATTTACAATCGATTTTCACAATTCCCTAATGCGTATAGGACTTTAGATTACGATCGCGCTGCTGAATTATTCCGGTACAATGGAATAAGGGTGTTATTCCCCTGGCAACATAGAGTAATCCACTTTGATTTTGCACCCCGTACGCTGAGTGGCAGGATAGGAAATTGGCCCCACAGTTTTGTTGTTGTTTCGTATTTTCGTCACTCGCGTGAGCCTAGTTGTTACTTCAGGTGTATCGCATGAGTTGTGATGTGTTGGGAATATATTTTAACTCTAATGGAGTTAGTAGTTTAGGTATATATGTGCTTATATATGTAAATAAAATAAAAATATATGTTACACTTATACTGGCCCAAACTAAGCTGTGTAAAGCTTGTTGTTGTGGGATCTAGGGTAACATATATACATATATATATATCAACATATCAACCACTGAAGTACAAATGCTCGCAGTCATGTCATCCCATAAACATCTGCTCTTAGCGGGATTCGAATTCGGGACTTCAGAGTTGATAACACTTTGAAACCGGTATACCACTCGACTACAAGGCGAAAGTAACTCTGTCTGTCTGTTACGCTTTCCCGCTTAAACATCGCAACCGATTTTGATGAAATTTGGTACAGACAATCTTTAGACCCTGAGACAGACCATAAGCTTGATGAAACTTTATATTTAAGTACTTGATAAGAAATCATTAAACATTTGTCCTAGCATTTTTGAAATTTCAACCAGCTAGGGGGTGAAATAAGGGTTGAAAGTTAGTATGCAAGTTCGTCAAATATCACGTCGTAAGAAACAAAAGATCGTTTGTTCTAGC
>JAYEAL010000754.1:0-12392 GCA_036419045.1 Scirpophaga incertulas | reverse complement strand
TGGCGGTCCGCTTCCTTCTTTCCTGGCGATTTAGCAAATAAATAATGGACTAGCAAACCTCTATTGGCCCGCATGGACTTGAATGGGTCGCTTTACGTGTGTACTTGGTTTATGTATGCCGCTTGTTCGCTATTGAGTCCAATATGATTTCGCGGAATTATTTATCTATTTCGTTTTATAAATGTGTTATCTAGGTTGTTTATGGTCGTGCTGTTCTGTGGTTCTATCATGAGTGCAATGAATTTATTATGAACACTTATTCGACACTTACGATTCTATAGAAATGTTATATATCCTTTTTAATCTTAAGTATCCTTCATACCTTGAAGAGTGCTTTTCCTTTTGCTAACTCTTCCAAAGCTCTCTGGCGATCCATCTCAAATCCAAATTCCTTTATGTTCCTTCGTGTAATTCCAACTTCCCTTCCTCTTCATTCCTGGATTCCACTACGGGACTACCAAGCTATACCCTTTTTCAAGCTGCGTTTAAGGGAGTTTCATTGTATTATTTATGTTATGGTTACACGACAAACGCCTATCTGAATACGAAAGCAAACTGCTGAGAAATGTGAATGTAGTGTGTACTTAAAAAAATATTAAAAATTAACATGTAACAATAATACTTATGTGTTTAAAAATATAAATATTATTATCAATTTATTAACTAAAATTATATTCTTCCTGTGGGAAATTCTATTAACAAGTAGTCCTCCGTAGTCGAGTGGTGGTTACCGGTAGGTAGGTTAGTAGGTGTCGCCATTCTCTGAGGTCGCGGGTTTCAAAATTACCTTACTACTTATTTTTATACTTTATTTTGGGCTAGACTAGTACTTATGGCTAAGCGGCTTAACTTGGTGTGAGTATAAGAAATATATACGAGGGGCGGTCAAAAAGTTCGCGGAATGGCGGGGTTGGCGGGGGTGAGGTCGCTCCTCCAGGTAGCCGCTACTTGAGTAACTCATAATTACTATATATGCCAATTTCTAGCCTAATTGGGTCATTAGCTTTCGAGTTACAAACGAGTAAACAAGTAAATCGGGAACAAACTAGCCACTATGGAGAAAATTGAACATCGCGCCGTCGTAAAGTTCCTCACCAAACAAGGAAAAACGCCTCAAACTATTTTGCAAGAGATGTTAGCTGTTTACGGAGACTCTGCTCCTGGTAAAACCATGATTTACAAATGGCACGGCCTTTTCAAGCAAGGAAGGGAGTCAATTGAAGATGATCCTCGACCTGGACGGCCCATTGAGGCCACTACGCCGGAAATCATTGAAAAAGTTGAAAAACTTGTATTGGAAGACGGAAGGTTGAAGAAGAAACAACTTGCAGCATCAGTTGGAGTATCAGAAACCACAATTTTAAATATTCTTCATCAACATCTTGGCATGAGTAAAGTGTGTTCAAGGTGGGTCCCGAGAATGCTCACGCCGCTGCAAAAACGTGAGCGCGTCAACTGTTCCCGCGAGTTTTTGGACCGCTGTGGAGAAGATAGGGAAGAAATTATGGCCCGAATTGTAACCGGTGATGAAACTTGGGTTCACCACTATGAGCCTGAGTCAAAGCAGGAGTCGATGCAGTGGCACAAAAAAGGCACACCACCCCCTAAAAAATTTAAAGTGTCGCAATCGGCCGGAAAGATCATGGCGACTATTTTTTGGGATACTGAAGGTATTCTTTTGATCGATTATAAAGAACGTGGTGTTTCTATAACGGGAGAGTACTACGCTTCCCTATTGGACCGATTAAAAGAAGCTATTAAAGAAAAAAGAAGAGGAAAACTGACAAAAGGTGTACTCCTTTTGCACGACAACGCGCCCGTTCACACGAGTCATGTTGCGACGGCTGCCATTCATCGATGCGGTTTTGAACAACTACGCCATCCACCCTACAGTCCAGACCTGGCCCCTAGCGATTTTTATTTATTCCCAAAGATGAAGAAAGAGCTGCGTGGAAAAAAATTTAGAGACGATGATGAAGTCAAGTCGGCGATTTCGGCGTATTTTGACGCCCAAGACAAAACCTATTTTTTCGACGGTATTAATAAGTTATATGCCAGATCCGAAAAATGTATTCGTGTTAAGGGGGAATATATTGAAAAGGAAAAATAACATAATGTATCATTTCATCTTTTTTCCCAGTCATTCCGCGAACTTTTTGACCTCCCCTCGTATACTTTATGGAAGAACCCGCAGAAAAATTAATCTTCCTTTTTGAAAATGTTATATAACGCGTGGCGAAGCAGTGCCGAAAACCTAGTAATAAATATGTAGAGGTGATACACGATTTTTATATTTTGTTAAAAAAAGATTTTTAAGTTAATTTAAAACCTTACATTCATCGAATTAAAACACCTTTTTCAAATCAATAAATTCTTTTTGACTCCGTATCTTAAGGCTTAATTCTATCAAATAAAGCCTTAATGCCTTTTAAAATAAACGAAAACTCAATAAATATGCTCGGTGGGATGAAGGGGATAATCGGCTCAATTCAGCCAGCGTTTTAGAAATAACTTGATTAATTTGCAGAGAAATTCAGAGATGGTGAGAAATATTGACGTAAGATGAATTGTGCCTTCTTTACCATTTATTTTTAACATAGAGCCTTCATTATTAATATTAATGCTCATTACAATACAATATATATATATATATTATTAGTGTAAGTTGGCAATTATTGGAATAAACAACAGTTTGGTTTTAGAATACCAGCCTCAGAAACCTTCGTCTAGCGAGATAGGACCTTGACCAATCTAATATCCGTTTCAGTTAGTGATTGGTGTTTCATTATTATGGTACGATTCATCGTGAAATAAATGGGTTTTAATTATTCATTGCTGTTTCGTTTGCTATGATTAAGAGAAATAATTAAATTAGGTTTTTTTATTATTTAACATATTCTTTGATTGTTTCGTTATTGGTGGCAAACAATTTTCGAGGTTAATCCATTCTATATGATTTTACTGGCACATTACTTATCACATATATTTAAACATATGTTTTTGTTAAAAAACAAAACAAACGCGCTGTCAAATTCATTCAAATATTGGATTGGATTTGGAATGTAAAAAAGGCACACAAGAAATGTTTCCCTGATAGCGTGCGTGTAAAATTTATAACGCAGTAAAAGAAAATCAATAAAACTGTGAACACATATTGTAAAACTAAAACCCCCGACCCAAAAAAAGTACGCAATTATTATAACAAATGGTTAAAAATGCTAAACCCTATAAAAAGCAAAAAATAACTTTTAGTACTACATAAGTTAAGCGTGTCAGACTATATACTCTGAACTTTGTGTCACCTTTATGTCGGAGGCATAACCGCTAAATTTGAACTGCAAATGGTTATCTTGGCCTGCTGTTGACCGTACGTATGAATTTTATGATTAAATTATGTCGCGCTTTTGTATTGTGTACATATTTTCAAATTAGGTTCACTTTAATTCTGAATACTTATTTACTTAAAACTTTATTATAAATATAATTTTGTTTAGATAGGTTCTTTTTTATACGAATGTTGTGATTAGTAGGCATCATTTGATTTAGGTAAGTATTTTGAAGGTAAGCCCCGAATAACACCCCGTCGTTTTTGCGTCGGGGGTTTAAAAAAAAAGCCGTGGCAGTATTTTAAAAAAATATATATTATAAGCAGATACCCCCACACGAGTTTATGTTTACCGGCCTTTTGCCTATAAAAACCGCTGCAGTTGGCCAGCGACTAGTGCACCGCCCCGTTCTGGGAGGGCGGGAGCGTTAGTTCAAGCCGATAGGGTCCCAGGCCTTCCGCCCGACCAAAGGCTGTAGGTAGTGTTTAGTTGGGTAGGCTGGCCTTCTGCTGGAGTCCAACATAACCATCCGCCGTAGACCGGTTGCGGGTGGTATCCGGTGCGAGGTCGTCCGAGCACCAGGGGGTTGTCAATAGCGACCCACTGTGGTGCGCGCCCCCTATGAAGGATTCACTACCCTCCCCGTGGGAAAAAAAAAAGCCAGCGACTCACTTATCATCGGGCATTCGGAGCGGGTAGACCGGTCGTATCGTTATTTCGTGCTGCGTTGCGTTATTCGTAAAGTAGGCGTTAGGCTGATTTTGTTCCTCTGTAAAATTATTTTGTTACCAAAAATTATTGTTTTAAAATTAATAAATAAGTGATTTGTTTAAATTGTTTATTTTTTTAAGGAATTTCTCTTCTGATTCCTAAAAATATAATTTTCAATACAGCTAGTGTTACAAGTTCAGCTTCCGGCACGACGCCCCGCTAAATCATAAATTGTATTACCCCATATATTAATCAATTATCACATAATTATCTTAATAAATTATTAATAAATTATAAAACTAATCTAAAGCCAATACTGACAGCCGTAATGAAATTTTTAATCATAATCTTAATATACCTACTGAAAATGCCACTTCCGGTTTACGGAACGTAATTTAATTTAAAAATCTATACAATGTTTAATTATATAATTATACTGCCTAGTAATCATTTTGATGCATATTAATAACTATTGTTGTATTGCATTGTATTAATATTGTTATAAATCGATTAATAAGTTTGCTTGTGTCAAAGTATAAAAGCCAGTGTCCGCCATTTTTTAGAGCATTATTAAACTGTCTGCTGATAACTTAACATCGCAACGTTTTATTTATCCCTGTGCCGTGTACACTAGAACCATTACTATTCTCTGATCTAAATTCAAATGATAGCTAATATTTTCTCACAGACGATTCCAACCTTTACCGTTCCTAAAGTATACGGCAGGGGTATCGTAAAACCCTATCTACAATACGACGCAATAAAACCATCTGGAAACAAATGGTAACAATTCCATTACGCTGAGGTATAAGTTATGAGGTGAAACCTTGGGAGGCTATAGGTATGACGTGGGTATGACCCACGCCAATAACACGGGAATTAAAATTAAATAATAAAAACGCTTTGGTTTACCGTAATTTTTAATCTATTTATATATAATCTATTTTATGCCTTCAATGAGTATCATAAAGTAGATGATACTGCTTAAATTGGTCAAGGTGGTTTCCGGAGCCAGGTCAAAAATTTTGGATATGTTGTCTTCTTGACGAGAGGAGATTAAAAAAAGTGTGATGGTCGCAAAAAAAGTTAACGATTTATTTTCCCGCTAGGGTTCGTGGTTCGTTGTTTTTGGCAGAATTAGTGATGGTCAACTCGAGTAGCTAACTCGAGTTAAACTCGAGTTAACACGAGTTGGCGACTCGAATCCACTCGAGTTGAATTCTCTCTAACTCGAGTTCGAAAACCGAATAGAACCGACATGGAGCGAAGTTTGCCGATCATTTGAGACGGAGAGCGATTCGCATCGGTCGACCACCTGGAAACTTCAAGTCGGCTTGACCCTTTTGCATTGCGTAGAGATGTAGCTTCTCTCTGCATATCTATCGCATTTATTACGGAGAATCTCAAGAGGAATTATTTGACTAATCCCTGCAACTACTTTCCGACATCTCCACGCGACGAACAAACCTTCCATCCTCACCATCTCAATACTTGGCAGTCCACCACTGTGCGTTTCTCTAGAACTTTCTGCCTCGCACAGCTAAACTGTGGAATGAATTGTCGCCTGCAGTGTTTTCCGAAGCGTTACGATATCCAAACCTTCAAGAAAAGAGCTACTCCCATTTAAAAGGCCGCAACGCGCTTGTGACTCCTCTGGGTGTTGCGGGCGTTCATGGGCGGCGGTAATTGCTTACCATCGGGTGATCCGTCTGCTCGTTTGCCCCTATCACATAAAAAAAAAACTTTAATATAGTCTGTTATGAAAGAATGAAATGATATAGTACTATATTCATTCGTTCATTACAAACAAACATTTGAGGTTATCTCTAAATGCGTGTTGTTGCGATATTTGTTTTTGAAAAATGCCGCGGGTCCCAAAAGATAATCGTTAGTTTGGGATGTTTTCGATTCGTCTTCAGTGAGTGGACGTGTTACCTGTAAGATGTGTTCAGATACATTCGAATATAGTGGAAATACGACCACACTTTTAAAACATATCAAAAAGAAGCATCCTAATTCTACCATTGTCGCCGTCGAGGGAATTTTCAGGGTTCAACATCAACAAATAAAAGTAATATGAGCTCTTCGGTAGTCTTTTTTATCCATTAATTTTCTTTGAAAACAATTATCTATACATAAAGACAGTAAATCTATACATATAATAAGACAGTAAAAATATTTTGTCTGTACATTTAGTATTTTTGACTGAAATGGATAGAGGGGCACTTAAATAGATTATTAGAAAGCAAAAAAAATTTTTTGGAATTTTTTGTCCGTCTGTCTGTCTGTCTGTCTGTATGTTTGTTCACGTTTATCTCCGAAAGTACTGAACCGATTTGCTTGAAACTTTCACTATTTGCTTTGTTTTAACTCAGAATAATATCTAAACTTTGTTTCATCAAAATCGGTTCATTTAAAAAAAAGTTATCGTCATTTTAATGAACTCAAGGCATGATAATATTGCGAATTATAATGTACACCATTCTTACATAAGTTTACATGGGAAATTTAAAATCTAAAGACAATTCATCATCATGATACAATACATACATAAGATAACGTCTTTATCCCCTGCGGGGTAGACAGAGCCACAGGTTATAAGACCCCAAAGGCCACGTTTAGCATGTTCGTGGGCAGTGAGATGGAACAGGGAACCAAAATACGATGAAACGAAACCAGTTTTTATCAAAATAATATGATAAATGCGAAAGTTTGTTTTGTTTATTACCTCTTCACGCTTAATACATACATAAGATAACGTCTTTATCCCCTGCGGGTAGACAGAGCCACAGGTATAAGACCCCAAAGGCCACGTTTAGCATGTTCGTGGGCAGTGAGATGGAACAGGGAACCAAAAATACGATGAAACGAAACCAGTTTTTATCAAAATAATATGAAAATGCGAAGTTTGTTTGTTTATTACCTCTTCACGCTTAATCTATACATATAATAGAACAGAAAAATAATTAGGTAAGTGTAAATCAGTTTCATTACGCATGTTAGTTTTTTCATAAATCACTAGATGGCGCTGTTTCATTTAATCAAACGAATAATGTGGTATATAAAGAAATTCTTTGAGTTTACTTTACCTCAAGGAATTGCTTTATACCAAAAATATTTTAATCGGTAAAATCGTATATTAATATGATTTGTGTATCAATAACATTCAACTCGAAATTTACGCAGACGAAGTCGCGGGCAACAGCTAGTATCTCATAAATGTACATACCTATGTACATACTTACATCATAATTTAAGTCTAATTTGAAAAGACTGCTATTATAATTTAATAGTTTAATTGATAGTAAATATATATTATTTTTAATTAAAATTCGACCAAAAAATAGTTCAATAAATGATTCGATTTCAAGCAATATTTTTTTTGTTTCTTTAGTTAGTAGGTATAACTCTCCCAATACATAGGAATTGAAACAGATAAAAATTGGAACAGCTGAGGGATTAATTGTGTAAAAACTCAAAAAAAAAACATTACTTGTCCATCCAGTTGACTCGAGTCCGGAACTCGAGTTCAACCCGAGTTTACGTGGATTTTAACCCGGGTTAACTCGAGTTTTGTTTTTTCCGAGTTGGCCATCACTAGTCAGAATCAGCTGATTGGTTGATTATGCCATATCATCAATCATAACATAGTATAAAAACAAAGTCGCTCTCGCTGTATGTCCGTATGTATGCTTAGATCTTTAAAACTACGCAACGGATTTTGACGCGGTTTTTTTTAATAGATAGAGTGATTCTTAAGGAGGTTTGTATGTATAATAAATGCATAATATAGTAGAGAAACACTGATAAATTTAAAGGTCTAATGTGATGTCGTAAATAAGCACGTTTTTTTTGCGCTTATATTGCAAACGCTGGCTGAACCCTACGAGATAGACCAAAATAATGTACTACAGTATTGTACAACTTACAAAAATCCACAAAAAAGTCCGCGATGGTATATGTCTATCTCTTAGGGATAACCCACCATAACCATTTTTTCACTGCACCCGTGCGAAGTCGGGGCGGGTCGCTAGTTATCTATAAAATAAGTAGGAACAAAAAACTTCCACTTTACAAATCGGGTGCAGTATCAATTATTTTAACCCAACACTGTCAGCAGTTTTGATCGTTGGTACCATCATTGTCGCTGCTGTAGTCAAAATGCGAGTGTCAAACTCATCTCGCGTTATTTGTTTCGTTTATAAACAGGTCGCGGGTTCTATGCCCACACGAGTTTCGTATGACCTACAAAAATTGGTTCCGGTCTGGGTATGAGATATGTATGTATGCACATGTGTGCGAGTGATGTCCTATGTTTGTGACGATACCCATGTTACAGGATAAAAATCATAGTGTGGGTCATAGTGTGGGTAGATTTAAAAAAATACTACCCACTTCACATAAAATTTAATTGTTTTATATACCTAATTCAATAAGTTCACCTTGATATGCAGTCAGAGCAGTTCTTGGGTTATGATTAGAGATCGGATAATCGGATGCATATTTACTTAAAGTTAGTTTAAGACAAAGTATGGAAACGGCTTTTTATTGTTTTGTTAAATAAAAATCCCGGGATTGCGGAATTGCATAGCCGGATGTTTATTTATTTACTTAATTTAGTTTTTGACAAAGTATGGAACTTTATTTCCATAAATAAAAATCCGGAATTCCGGTACTGTAGATCATGTTGTTAATGCAAAACTAGTCGGTAATATGAGCTTAAAAACGACGTTACATGAAGGTTAGTTTCAGTTCCCCGTGTGATTTGTGAGTTAGGTATTATAGAGTTTTAGAGGAAGAAAGTCGAGTGTTAAATAAACAATAAGTCCATACAAAACTTTATAGCATATAATTTCAACAGCAGGAATCCGGTCGCTAGTAGTCTGTACTTGCTCACAACTGCCGTCTCACTCACACTCATTAAATCGGAAGTTAACTCAGAGTGAGATACTAGACCATACTTACGCCCGGGCACCATTTCTGTTTTTTATTCAATTATTTAATGTCAACTAGCTCACTACTTTCGTATAACACTCTTCATGTAATAAATCGTACATTCATAAATCGCACGGGGAACTGAAACTAAACTTCATGTAAATACATATACATTGTTGTATAAATGAACCCGAGTCTCGGTCTTTTGAAAATAAATACCACGTGCTAATTTTAGTAATTTTCAAACAATATCACTACGTTAAATTTGCAGTCCTGTATTTTCCCGGGATTTTTATTTAACAAAATGTATTTTTAAAAAGCCGCTTCCATAATTTATGAGCCAAAAAATTTAACTTTAGGTAAATATGCATCCGATTATCCGATCTCTAGTTATGATTTCATTTTACTCTTGATTATTGTGTATAAATGAAACAATCTAGATTAGGAATTCTGTATTTGTTAATATTTGAATAAGTTGTATGGGACACAAAATCAGAGGAAAGGACAAGTGGAATAAAATAATAATATTATGGTACCCAAGGGAAGGGAGAAAGAAAAAGAGTTGTCTTCAACAAAAAGATGGGATGATGATGTTAGACAGGTTGCAGGAAAAACATCTCCCTCTCTGGCTACACTACGTAGCCAGAGAGAGAGAGAGATCAGAATGGAATAGGTTGGAGAAGACCTTTGCTAACCGGCAAACAGACTTACAGCGAGTAAAGAAACACAAAATAAGCGAAAATTATTAGTTGTGTATTTGTTGACCAAATAAAATGCTTATATTATAATTGTTATTGTCGCTTATATCACGCATCTATAAGACACGGTCCTTTATAAGGCGTGCGCGGCGATACAGATCCAATGCGTAGAGGCTATTGAAGCGACATTTAATAAAAGTGTGCATGGAGTGTACCAACTGGATCTAATCTCTATCTGCACCATGAAAAATGCAGCTAAAGACTACATCCAGTTAGATGCACAGAAACTATTGTTATTTGTGGTCAAAACGTTTGTGGACTATTGCATTTCGATTTTGGTGGTAATGAGAACCGGACTATGGAAGAGATTCCGGTCACTTGCTTTCTCAAAGCCTTCTAATTGATTTAAATATAGACACAACTAGCTTTCTGCCCCGCGGCTTCGCCCGCGTGGATTTCGGGATTGGGTGTATAGAGGGTTAAGGGTCATAGCTTTTGCCCACGGCTACATATACGCGGAAGTCGGTTTATGGTGCGAAGATTTTATCGCGCTTCCCGTGGGACTATCCGTTTTTCCGAGATAAAAAATGCCGCAAAACTCCTCAAGAATCACTCTATCTATTGATGAAAACCGCATAAAAATCTGTGCAGTAGTTTTTGAGCGAAGCCTTTATTGCGCATCCCGTGGGATCTGTCGATTTTTCCGGGATAAAAAGTAGCCTATGTTACTCGGGGAGAATGTAGGCTTTTTAAAGGTGAAAGAATTTTTGAAATCGGTCCAGTAGTTTTAAGCGTGAAGAGGTAACAAAACAAACAAACAAACAAACAAATAAACAAACAAACAAACACACTTTCGCATTTATAATATTAGTTGGGATATTTAGTGCGAAGATAGGGAGTAACATTGTGTGATCGGCTAAGGGTGTATAGAGGTGTGTCTGCGACAGCGATTGAGGACGCCGTCGGCGTTACGACATTATTACACTTCCACCTTTCGAGCATTTACTCTTGTGACAATCTGTCCGGTCAGCTAAGAAAAGAAAGAGGTGGATGGCATACGTCTCCTGTAGCATATCGGTACTCTCGGTGATGTAACTCACCGACATCCCGTCACAAACTGCCCTAAGGGCGACTGACTTCTCAGTTAGGGCATTTATGGAAGTTAAGAGGTATTAAACGCCCCACCAGCGGGCGATGGGGTCGTCACTTCTCTACGCACTAATTATTATAATTATACTAGCTGACCCGACAGACGTTGTCCTGTCCACGCATTTACATTACGATTTGATTTGATTTAATTTGTATACGCGTTCGCCGACCTATGATTGGTCGTCTTTGCTCGTGGCATTTTACCTTCACTCAACAACTCAACAATATTTTGGAAAATATGAACACAAAGCAATAACTCAACAATATTTTGGAAAATATAAACACAACAAAGCAATAATTATCGCTAATATAATGAAATGACATATGATGACATTAAATTTGTTTTGACAGAACGTCACTTTTTTGTCTTCGATTGTTTTGCCAAAGGTTCAAATTTGGCTTTTGTATATGAGAGTATAGAAAGATGTTGATTTTTACATGTTTTCAAGATTTTTTAAAATTTTCTCCAGGTACAGACCTTCTCTGGACTTCCACGAATAATTCAAGACCAAAATTAGCCAAATTGGTTCAGGCGTTATTGAAGTTATGCGCTTACCAACACATTTGGCGATTCATTTTTATATATTATATAAAGATTATGAATGAGTTGTAACGTTAAGGTATTGTAATATAGGTTCAATATAAAATACTTCAATTTTATTAAGTGATCGATTATGACTTAATGTCTGAGGAACATAAATTTGCCTTCGAACACGTTGATTGCGGTAGTCAGTTTTTAATTGTCGAACAATGTCATTACGATAGACAGATACCAGTTAATTGAATTTAACTTTAAGATTTTATCGTTAAATTCTTGAAAGAACATGTAATTAGATTCTGTCCGGATTATTGCCGACGCTTCCCGTTAATTGCTTCCGTCAGGTTAAATGTTGATTTGACACATTTTCTTTGTCAATGAAGCATTTGCATAGTACTTTTTGTGAATGTTTTCGATTGTATCGAGATATTTGATTCGTGTCTTTGTATGTGTGTGTATTATTTTAATTTATAATGTTTCTAATGTCTGTGATTTGCCAACTCTCGAAAAGACCAAGCCGGGGAGAATTGGTGCGTTTGAGATATTTATTGGGAGTTTTCGAGCAGCATCTAAAATTTGTCGGTTTTTCACCACAAAATTGTAAATGTTTTATGTATGTATTTGGACCTCACGCAAAAGTCCAACCTCGTCGTACAATTTTGTCACGATGTAAGTGAATATTTAAGACGAACCGGCTTAGGCCGGCAGCAAAGCGGTGGGCGGTGTTGCTGTTTTGATGCATTAAATGTTTAGAAAAACCGGAGAAATCGTTTGCTCTCCAGGAGGTCGGGAGGGATACGAGAGAATTGGGAACCTTATCTGTGATGATAATTTTTTTTATGACGTATAAAGAGATATTGTGTGAATTGTCGAAAATAATAAAGATAAGTGTCAAAGTAAGTAGGAAAAAAATGTACCATCTGTGTGCAGACGGAGTCACGTGCACCAGCTTGTATCTTTGTAATTGTAGTCTATGTGTTATTCTGATGTATAAGTTATTAATCCAATGAAGTTTCATTAAAATCCATTCAGTAG
>JAYEAL010000651.1:0-31249 GCA_036419045.1 Scirpophaga incertulas | reverse complement strand
AACTTTGCTTCATTTTCTCAGTGCTATGGGAATTATAATTTTATGTGTTTATTGAAAAAAGAAATGTGCCACATATTTTTTTTGTACATTGCGATATAGGGTGTTGTTGTTTTCTGCAATTCACAGATGCGAACAAATTCAATTCATGTAAGTATCTTAATTCTTTAAAGTTGTTAATCCTACCGGCAGAATAGTCGATTTTCTTTGTTTATGTGTCAAAATACCCTTATGTGTTTCTAATACTAAAACTAATCATCATAATACTTTGAATGATACTTTACTGAGTCCAAGACCAATTTCATCTTAAGATGGGTACCTACACAATTCTTAACTAATAGAATAAGGCCCTGGCAATCCTCTGTTGTGGTAGATAGCCTAAGTTCCAAGCACTTTTTTACGAGTCTATATACATAAAATAATACAGTACATGTTTATAAAATAATATTACGTCATTATGAGCTCACAATCATTCAACATTTAATTTACAATTAGACTATTTGTAATACCTAAAATTTATAAAAGAAATATAATTTATGTTGATTATATCAGATTTATTTAATCATGTAATTTATTGTATCTGATCAAATCTTATACTGTAAAATCCGTTGACTACAGCAGTAAAACAACCAAATTTTATTAATAATTTTCTAATTATGTCTTGATATTGTTCCAGATGACAACTATGTGACAATTTAACATGTATCGCAAAAGCCTCGACTTGGGTAGTGAGGCTAGCTACTGTGAGTACTTCTATAAGATAGATAATTCTGTCAAAGTATTTACTTAAACATTATTTAAACACTAGCTGAACCTGCAAACTATATACTGCATTATAGTTAATGAATAGTTGTTAGTGTGGAAGATGATAGAATAATACTTAAACTACTAGTATATTATAATAAATAGCCTTTTCTACATTATATCTTATCTGTATTTTTTTCGTAATATTTAAATAGTCATTCTGTTATTCCAGACAGAAATGAATCCAGGAAATAAGTGATCACTTAAATAGGTTTAATGGTTATAGATATTGAATTAATGTAACTAATGCATATTTGTTTTTATATATAACTTACAAATAAAACAATTCCAGAGAAATTATACATATAAGATATGTTTTGTACTTTTACATCTCAGGAACTTATACTGAATGTTTCTCAGGAACATCTCAATGTTCAATGATTAAATATGTTGTCTATGAATAATTTAAGCCTGATATTGATTACTAGTTAATCAATATTTTCACTTATTCTCTTATATCATAAATGTTTATATTGATTAATTATAGAGGGTTTCAGTAATTGTACACATTAATATTTCCCACTCCTTAAAATACTTTCACAAGTTTGCTTAAAGAAGAAAATGTTAAAGAAAAGTCCTTGTTTAAATTGTAAAATAATTATGATTTATCAGTTTCTTTAACACAGGTGAACGGGAAACTTGGGAGGACTGGGGCAGCCGTTCATCTCTGGGACATGTGGACGAGGTAACTATTTATTTTTTTTCACAGCATTTTATCAGGCACAGGTTGTGAATTGTGCTTTCTTCTAAAGATTTGAAGTGTTGTTGTGGAGTAGCATCCAAGAGTTGTGGTTATCTACACTAATTTGTGCTGTTTTACAATTATTATTTATCACCCCACTTAGGCCCTGCCAGAACAACAGCGCTACTGCAGATTAGTCTGTTGCAGCTTATGCTGAGGGCGGGTCCTAATTGGCCATTTGCTTTGTTGTTCTTTATCTTATTTTATTGTGCTTATTGTATTGTGCTTGTGGTCAATAAATGATTTCTATTCTATTAATATTATAAAGAGGAAAGATTTCTATTTTTGTATGTAACATAGAAACTCAAAAAGTACTGGACCGATTTTAATAATTCTTTTTTCATTAGAAAGCTACATTATCACTGAATAACATAGGCTATATTTAGTACTAGATAACTATAGAAACTTTAGATCTAGTAAGTAGTCTTTTTTTATAGTTATTAAAAAAAACTACTTACTAGATCTCTTTCAAAACAATTTTCGTTGGTAGTTTTTAACTATTACTATTCGGTTTAGAAAAAAAATATTTTAGAAAGCTTGATATCATTTTTGAAGACCTATCCATAGATATCCCACACGTGTGTGTTTGATAAAAAAAAAATTTTGACTTTCAGTTCAAGTATGAGGAGCCCCCAATATTTATTTTTATTTTTGCATCAAAATCTTAATGCGATTCACAGAATACATCTACCTACCAAGTTTCAACAGTATAGCTCTTATAGTTTCGAAAAAAATGGCTGAAATACGGACGGACAGACAGACATGACGAATCTATAAGGGTTCTCTTTTTTGCCATTTGGCTGCGGAACCCTAAAAACATTGATTTTTTATTGGTCCACCCACATGCATTGTGAGACAATATTGCAAACCACCATCTGCAGTATAGTCTACATTTAATAAACTCTAATACAATATAATAAGGCTCAAAATAAAATTTTACTTTCAATAGTTACAGACATCTATCGATCTATAATAAAGCTTGTTTGTGGTGAAACATGGGCCATGGAGGACGCAACGCAATAAGCTATCTGTCTGGAAATGTTTTTTTTGTCGTCTTTTCTCTGTTTCTAACAACCATAAAATGAGCGGGACGGATATACAATCCAGCATCGCAAGGAAGAAATCCAGCAATTCGCATGTGTGTGTTGAAATAAACCGTTTTTAGTTTTGACGTTTCAACGAAAATGTTGCTACTCTTCAACTTTTCCACTGCGCTGGGGAGAAAGGCGGATATAATTATTATACAACTGAGTTAAACAACGAGAAGTTAGTCGTACTAAATGTCGCTCGCAGATGCATGTATTTTTTTGCATGTCTCTCTTTTAAGCCTATGGTCTTGTGGCCGTCATACGATTGCGTGCAGTGTATGTACTCACAGCTTGTCTGAGTACATCAAGACAATACTGTTTGATACGAAATATATGTTCAGATTTGTTGTGATGTTATAACAGTTTATTGTATTAATTACCAAGGTGTTAATATTGTCTGCAATTTGACTAAAACTGGCTACAGACAGATGTGCATTGAAACGGAAAATGAGAATATGCTTGTAGCATACGGGATTTTATAGTATCCTGTATGTATGACTTAACCAAATTAAGAAATACTGATCAATTCAACCTTGAAAAATAAGTGGCTAAAACACGCAATATTTTAATGTTGTGAATGCATATTATTATACATATGACATCATGTTTTTATTATTAATACCCTGTACCTCTCCAGCGTAGATGTTCTGGAAATATTAGTTACTTTATTGGTGAATGACGCACATTTCAGTAAACAGTTTTTAAACATTTTTATATTAACAATAACGTGTTCAAATGAACAGTTATAAAATACAGTAAGTACGAAGCCGTCTGCCGCTTCACGATACGTTACAAGAAGATTTATTATTTCTTTCTAACGGAAGAGTCCCGGCACTTAAAAAAAAGAAAATTGTGAGTGGCAATAAGTCTATAGTGTATTCGTACTTTAGTATCCGTCATCCGAAGCTTACAATTAATTAGGTGATGTATTAAGTAATCTGAAATTAAAACAGAAACAGTATCAAAATCAGACTATTGATATATTCGCTAACATGTTTATATTCCCCCGAAGCACATGTAAACAGACACAGCTGATATACTGGGGTGAACCGTTCTATCGTGTGGCAACACCTTGGAATTGCGCCCATTCTGCGATTCCGCGTCGCGTCGTCGTACGTCACGCGCGCTCGTTTTCGTACACTCTGTAGCGCGTCTCACGTCACCAAAATAAACAATGAGACCGATCTCATTCAGACCCACAACAAAAAATTAACCGACCTCTTTATTTAATCAACTGCTTTTGTATATGATTATCAGGAATTGTGAGTTAACAGTGTGATAAATTAAATAATTCCCGTTGTGTGTGGAAACTGTTCCAATTTTGGAGTGCAATAGTATTTCGTGATATGACCTACTTGTGCAGCGTGACGTCATTTGTTTGAGATTTATTTCGAAAGTGAAAAGATTTTATTTTTGCGATAATACTCATTGGTTTACTTTGAATTTAGAAGTAGGTATGCGGTTTCGGTGTGCAATGCGGGTGTTTATCCGTATTGACCTTGACTCGCTAT
The DNA here is from genome assembly GCA_036419045.1 of Scirpophaga incertulas. Lineage (NCBI taxonomy): Eukaryota > Metazoa > Arthropoda > Insecta > Lepidoptera > Crambidae > Scirpophaga > Scirpophaga incertulas. The sequence continues at coordinate 27,107 of JAYEAL010000651.1, read as the reverse complement.
AAAGAGGTTTTTGTTGTAGGTTTCCGAGTGAAAAGACTATTCAAACATCGTTGTTAGACTAAAATTAGGGTATTATTTTTATCATAATATGCCTTTATGAATGCTTATTTAGTTTTTTAAATATGGGGTAGAGATATACATATTTATTGTTCTATTTTGTCACGAGATGAGGGCTAGGTCCTTATGAAATGCATTTAGGCCTTGAGGTTACATAAGATTAGCAGTGCATTGCACGGAAAAGGTATCTATTAATCTATGACTGTGTATAATTTATCAAAGTGATTATCAAATTACTTATTTTAAATATAGTAAGCAACCTATAGAAATTAACAATTTTTATTTTAAAATTGTTTCAAAATGAGTATAAATCCAACACTATAAACCATTGCTATTCCAATATATTCAACATTGTACTTTTTTTAACAATAACATAAAGCTAACGGATCTCTATTATTGTAATAAAACATTATTAATATATTTTTACATTGAGAAATTTCAGTAAGTCTAGTTCCTTGGATTATAGTAGTTATTATGGATAAAGTAACATGAAAATTTTAATACCCTGTCACATTATAGTTGAACCAATAATATTTAATCAATGATTACATACTGCTGACTAATACTTACAACATGATAATACTATAAAGCAAGCAAGCTTGTTGAATTAGTTATATGAAGGTTAGAGGTACGAAATTTTTAGTTTTAAAAAGGTAATAAATTGAAAACATATGATAGGGCTTTATTTCGAGAAATTTGGATTTTATAAAAAAAAACATGAACAAATATTTTTTTTTTCGGAAATAATCTTTTATTTTTCGTTGATGATGTTTTTTGTGCAAAATTACTACCCAATTATCTCCGCCAGTTTTTAAGGATCGCATTAGTCTTTGTTGTGGCTTGCTACCTTATACAGAACTAAAGTTATAAGAATTTCTTTGCATGGGGTACCCAATTGCGACTTGAAAAATAAATAAAATCATAACTACAAAAAAAAAAAAATTTTTTTTTTTTAATGTTTTCTGTCGATAAAAGTAAGTCTAATTTCACCCGTTTTCATATGTGCACTTTGTCAAGAATCACACTGTATAACTTTGAGTGTAAATTAAACATATTTTTTTATTTATCTGAAAAAATGAAAAATACTAGCAACTAATCTGATTTAGAAATTTACTTCATATTTTTCAATATGTCAAAATATTTGTCACAGTTCTGTTGAAGTAAAGGAATATATACACAATATACAGTTGTATATTATACAATATACAACTCTGATTAAATTCAAAGATATGATACTCTATATTCAATTTGCTCAGCACTGTAAGCTACCTCTACACTGTATTTCAGATAAAAAAGAGTCTTCAGTAAAGACAAAATTAAGTTAAATAAAATTATTTAAAAACAAGCTTATATTTAAATGCACTAAAAAAAAACTTTTACTGTTAACTGTCATTTCAAATTTAACACATTTGACACAATTTATATGTTTTAAGAGCTTGTTGCAATATTAAAATTTATTATTTTTAATTAAATTATAATTCTACATAAATAAAAAATTTCATACATTTCATTACTTCATAATTCAGGAATGGCTGAGTTGGTCTAAATCAGAGATTTTCTTCCCTTTGCCATGTTTTTCGGTTTTGGGTAGACCCCTACTTATCCGAAATTGAATGCCTACATTCTACAACTTAAGAAAATATTTTTTTTTTTACTTCATAAGTAGGTACTTTGATAAATAATATATATGTCCTTATATTTATTATATTATTTATTTATTATATTTTTTTCACTTGCAGATTATCATAGACCCCTAGAGCTTTCTTTAGTTAGTTTTTTAGCTTTCTTTACTTTTATTAGTGCTTTCTTCACACTCTTTGGTTTAGGATACTCTTGTTGTTGCCTTTCCTCACAATATTTCCTATTAGATTCAAGTAAGGTTCCCAAGCTTTTTGTGTCGTAGACCTTTTGCCATGTTTTTCAGTTTTGGGTAGAACTTACCTGATTGAATGCATGTAGGCCTACAACATGATAAAATTTTATAAACATATATAATTTTTTACTGTATAAATAATGTATATTATGTATTTATATTAGAAGATAGTATAATGTCAGTAAATAAGTACTATCAGTATATGTTGAGATCTGTTATCGTGGCCCCCGTTTACATTTCATGGATTTTTTTTTCACTGATGTACCCCTTGCAATTTGCTATAGTCCCCTAGGGGGTCGATATATACCACTTTGGGAATGACTGCTTTAGGTCATCCTTAACTGACTAACATACTATCTATCTATCTTAGGGGCCGGGGTGGCTACCGTGAGGTGCCAACGCACTTCGACCCATTATGGGTCTTTTGTGCTACCCCATTAGATCCTACTCCTTAATGTCGTTAGACAGTTACTTGACCACCGTCAGTCCAATCAATCGTGCTCAAGAGCCTGATTATGTCCCTTGGTGGCATTACCCTAAAGTCGTTGGGTTTTGGGTATCCAATCCCTATCAACCTTTGCCTACTTCCGGCCAGAGCATCGCAGTTGCACAATAGATGTGTCATGCTCTCCTCCTCGGTCTTGCAGGCCCTGCATAGAGTGGTGTCAGTGAGGCCCATCTTGTGCAGCATAGTTGTAGTACAAAGTGTCCTGTAAGGGCACCAAGCACCAGGCGGGTGTGGAGCCTACTTGAGCTCAGTGTGAATCTCAGCCAGTTTTCTGAGCCCATAAAGAGCTTGGCGTGCGTCATTCCCTTTAGGTTATTCCATTCCTCTGTATGCCTCGCATGCGACTAACATACTAACATTCAATACTGTTATTTATAAATAATAAAAAATAATAATATAGCTTGATTGATTCCAAACTTATTAGTATAGAAAATAAAAGGACAAAGACAAAAAGGAACAGTATTTAATTGTTAGTAATGTGTAGTTTTCTTTAGTCTATGTTAGTATTACATAAATATTTTTAAAGTTTGGATCCCATCTGGGTGAAAGCCTCCTCCATTCTTTTCTATTTCGTTCTATCTGTTGCTGTGGTCGTCCAGCTTCTGCCCGCTACTTTGACTATGTCGTCTACCTATCTTTTTTTGGGTGGGCCTATATTTCTCCTTCCAAGAGGACCAGTCCATTTAGTAGTTTGCATCTTTTGTCAGGGTACCGACAGATATGTCCTGCCCATTGCTGTTTAATTTTCAAGGCGTGCTTAAGAGCATCTGTCAAATTAGTTTTTTGTTGTATGTCTTTGTTTTTTATTTTTTGTATCCTCTTGATATTTAAAATGCTCCTCTCCATGGCACGTTGTTTTGTGATCAGTCTGTTTCTCACTTTGTTAGTAAATACCCATGTTTGGCTAGCATATGTTAGGCAGGGTAAAATACCTGTGTCCATTACTATTTTTTTTTTTGCTTTTGTGCTATAGGTTCCTTTGAGTATTTCTTTATGTGACCAAAAGCTTTTCCATTAGTTTTTGATTCTTCGTTCTACCTCATCATCGTTGCTGCTTATTTCAAATGATATCAGTTTTTCTAAATAAATGTAATCTTTAACATATTCAATGGTGACTCCATCTATTTGAATAGGCTTGTATCCACTATGAATAAATCTGATGCATTAGGTTGCATAACTATTAAGATGATCATTTAATTATGAAAAAACAAAGATTTATAAAATAATAACTTTTGATTATTTATATTTTTATAAAATAAAATTGCACAAAATAAGCCATAAGTCACGTGACAGCAAACACCAATTAACAAGTGTTACGTCACGCCGTGCGAAACGTCAAAGTCAAAATGTCATTCCCAAGTGTCTTGTGGAAGTGCGAAAAAGAATGGGCATCATTCCTTCTCGCGAGTGTCAGCCACTTTTTACGTATCTGCTGGTTGTTTGGCACGTATATAAATAATTTTTTTGGTGTTTTTATACTTGTGCTTGTACACTGGGGCACTATGCAGTACTTGTAATACGATGAACCCATTTTTTATTAAAATAACTTCACAATACCGAATATTCCGATACTAAAACTGCTGTGTTTTGCACGGCGTGACGTCATTCAAGACGCCATGACAGTCATGAGCGTTTTTGATGACTAATGTCAAATATTTAATTAAATGCAAAATTATTCTTATAAATAAGCATTTTTTTCAAAAATAATAATTATTTTGTATAGAATAGGCATCAAGGTATATTAGTATCTAACTACTGAAATTTAGGCAACAAGCCTATTGGCTTCTGATTGCTGTTTGTCATTATTTTAGTTTTGGTAAAATTCATGAATAGTCCCACTTTCTTACTTTCCTTGATAATATTGTTATTTGTATAACTTTAGAAATGATTCTTCTCTGTTTTTGGCACTGTATTTTTTTAACAAAATTATTTCACATTATTTGTATCATTTACAGCCTTTTTAAAAATGGATTTTATGATTAGTTGGTATTTTTTGGGGCTAGTTCCCGTAGAGTATTATACCGTTTCTGGAATCTTGGTTAGTTGCGTCAACTTTTTAAATAACTTGCCATAGTAGTGTCGATACAATTTTTATACACCATGATGCGTAAAAGTGAACTGAATGTAAAAATCTTTGAAAATTTTAGTAGAAAAAATATTTTTATTTAATAATTTTTGTGAAAGCTATCTGTATTCAGGTACATACATTTAAGAGTTTTGGCGGATGGCAATATTACTTAGGTTGCCAATACAAAAAAATATGTGAAATATTTGAAAAATTGTAGTGATGGTAGTTAAAAATACCATAAGGGGTGTAGATTTTCAAAGAATTTCATTTTTATTTAGTAATTTAATAAAAAAATTGAAATTTTTTCATCTATTTTTTATCGAGTAGCCATGAGTACGTCTACTCTCTGGTGGCCGCTTATCGTTGAATTTTGGAACATGTAGTATATGACCCATGGTGTGATATATGGATGTCCCGGGGGATCGACGGCCCCCCCAGCACAACGGGGGGGTGAGAGGGGCTCGCCGCGAGCGAGCCAATGACGCCGGCGAGGTCGTGGAAGTGTACGTAAGTGTTCCCATGACCTTGCCAGGCAGTGATGCTGCTCTCCTCGGCGTGTCTTCCGCCTCGTCTGATGAGGGGGAGGATGCGTCTGAGGGGCATTGTCTGGGTTTTAGTCGGTAGGCCGCGCTCTTGGCTGGCATTCGCCCCCAAGCGCGCGGTGAGTCCGACATAACCCCGCGGTGTTCCCGAGCCGCGGGGTATGCGTAACGCATTTTCCAAACATTAATAAAAAGAAAAAATGGTGTGATATATGGACTACTCATAACATTAAGTTATGATTTAACCTTGAAATATGAAAACTAATAGTGGTTTTATACTAACTGACTAGTACTAACTGAAACGAGTGGTTTCAACTCAAGGTTAATATCCCTATTTGTGTGATCAGTGATGTAGCCTGAATATTCATCACAAATCACTATTGGTATACTAAAAGGAACAACTCATCTAATTAATATTAAACAAAGTTATCGGCAGCACAAAGCAGTAAAAAAAATTCATTGTCATTATTCTAGGCAATATAAGGAACCGCCTCATCCAATTTTACAGTGGACTTTAAAATGCTGCATGCGTCATTTGCAAGTGAGGTGTGTGGAATGTGGTTAAATATGGTCACGGTTTGGTAGTGCAGCGATATAAAGACTAGTGATGTGCCGGATATCTGTATCCGTATCCGCGGATATCCGAGGTAGAAGAAAGATCCGTATTTTTGCCGTGGAAGAGCCATGCTTCGGCTCGAATTGGGCCGGCTCAACCGGAACGACGTAAAATAGCGCTTGCGCTGTGTTTCGCCGATTGAGTGAGGGTACTGGAGGCCCAACCCCCCCTTCCCCCGTCTGTAACTGTCAATCTGTAACTCCTCAGGTGTTGTGGGTGTCCATGGGCAACGGTTATCGCTTACCATCAGGTGATCCGTTCGCTCGTTTGCTGCGATATCCTATAAAGAAAAAATCCGTTTCTTTTTGGCAGATCTTTTACAGATCTATTTAGCAGTCTTCTTTAAAGAATAATTCATATTCGACAGCGAGTTCGCTCCATAATCGAAGTGCACGTAGGAGGAAATTCCTCTGGAACCGTACTGTACGAGACCGTTTAGATTCCAGAGCTTGAACTCTGTCGATGGCCAGCGGTGCGATAGAAAGTGGCCGCGAGCATCATGTCGATAAACGATACATATTTCTATTTTTTTTTTATTTCATGTAAGTCGGGGCTGATGTGCATCACTGCGACCTATTAAGATCTATTGTGACCAGCCTCCTATGTAGGTTCTATGTAGGCCCTACAGTAGCTCCCTTAACTAGGCACTGACCAAGAAAGATAGGATGTTCCCAGTTCGGATTGTTTTTATTTCATCTGGGTCAAGGATATGTTTCCCCAGGTGTCTGTTTCTTTTGTGAATCAGCGGTTCACAGTAGCACAAGAGGTGTATTGGTGTTTCACGCTCTTGTTCTCAGAATCTGCATGTGTCAGTGTCCTTAAGTTTCATGTTGTGAAGGTGTCTATTCAACTTGCAGTGACCGGTCAAAGCCCTAACCATCACGCTCAAGTTACTCCTGTTAAGCTTTAATAGCTCGTCAGTGCGTTTGCGAGAGTATGGTTTGGTTAGTGCTTTTGAGTGTGTCATCCCGGACGTACTGTGCCAGTCTGCTTTCGCCTCGTTAAGAAGGCGAGTTTTCAGGTATTGCATGGCCTGGTTCTTTGAGATACCACAGATAGGCTATGGGCCGAACTGTATTCCTTGAGCCCCAGCCCTGGCTAGTTCATCGGCCTTCTCATTGCCGGTTATTCCAGAATGACCTGGCACCCATTTGAGAGTGATTTTGTTCTTTTCTCCCAGGTCATAGAGTTTTTTCACACAGTCTTTTACTAGCTTTGATTCAAGGGTGTTATTGTTTATTGCTAGTAAAGCTGCCTGGCTGTCTGAATTAATTACGATTTTGTGGTTTACGTAGTTTCGTTGGCGGTTCGCTTGTACACATTCAATTATGGCACAGACTTCCGCCTGGAATATAGTGGCATACTTTCCCAGATTTATGCTTTTGCTAACCCTGGGTCTGCCCCCATATATGCCACATCCTACGTTAGCCCCCATATATATATAAACCATAATATATATATATATAATATATAATATATATATATATATATATATATATATATATATAAACGATACATAACGTGTCTGCTGATATTACTGATTTATTGTCGGAACGGATTTGTCATTCGTAAGTGGATTATCCTGGGTTGAGCCTATATCACAAAGGCGCTCGTTTAATCTAATAATGGTGTACCACATATTGGTATGTGGCGATCATCACTGGCATATTAGATGTCATTGACAGGATCTTCGTAGAGTCGATCTGGCCAGTCACACTCGACTACATACAATAGATGTAAAAATGTCCTAAATGATGGACACTTGGGATGACAGCTGTCGGGTTTTCTTGGAGAATAGGGTACATTAGAAAAGATCTAAAAGCATATAAATATGATAGCTTATGCATTAAATAGTCGGAACCATCATGTTTAAGTACACAAAATAACAAAAATAATATAAAAATTAGTTTCAAAGTATTCACTTTTTTAATCTATACGTAAAACAAGAGCGAAACATAGGCCGCCATGTCGTGACGTCATTATGAATCATAGTTTGTAGGTTGCTTTTTTAATGTAAGAGAACGTTATAAAACGTAAGTTAAATTGAAATCGCACGTGAATCACACTATGGAAAGCAGTTTTGTAAAAGGAGATAGTACGAATTTACCAAAAATAAATGCATTAATGGTCGGAAAATTCTTTGCTGCAAATCCCGACTTTTGTTCTGCCGAGTTACGGAGTATTAAAACATCGATGTCAGTCTTCATCTCATCTGATCAGATGTCATCTCTTTTATTATTATTCCTTTATTAGTTGTTTATATATAAAAGATAATAACTCATTTTTAAATTATGAATATGTAGCATAGCATCAAACATAGAGCTTTGTTTATTATTTACATGCCGTATTGACGTCATCGCTACAGAGTAACAACTCGTGCGGCGCCTTCGTCTAATTACGCGCGAAATTTGAAATTATTAAATTTTAATGCAATTTTTATAGTACTTAGCGAGTGTATAAAATTTTTATATTTTTAGTATATGGTTTACTGACACGCAAGGATCAAATTAAGATTCTTTTCAAAAAACAGATTAATTCCCTAATCAATATATTAGTATATAGTAATGCTACGTATTGTGCTTTACTTTACTGTATATAAGTAATATTTTCCGATAATGAATATTGATCTAGTATTGTTGGCGACTGGCCGATCAGGCTAATTGTCTATGGGTGCTTGTGTCAGATTTGTCATCCTGTTTTATGTTACGTTTGATTGTCAGCTAATTCCACATTGTTTTATTTTAATTGTTAATTACTTATAGTATTTATTTTAATATATATTTATCATAATTCACGTATTTCATTTACTTAATACAGTCAATTTCTTCGATCGAGAACAAGTATAAATCAACATAGGCTCATACTATACTACAGGTACATTCCACATGAGTCGCCTATATACCATTTAATAAATCTAAATTACAGCTTGATAAAATTTTTAACTAGCGGACCCAAAAGACTTCAGTCCTGTCAAAAAGATTTGTGAAGTGGCTGTTTATTGTTCCTACTTATTCTATAGATAATAGCGCGTAGCCAACCAAAAAGGTCCAATCCAAATGAACTACCTATTACATTTTGTGACTATTCAATTTTGGAACGTGACATCAAAACCTCCAACGATGTATTCTGTGCTCCAACGCACACACGCACACTGTTTTGACAGATATTATTGAATTTCTACTTTATATAGCGTTAATTAAGCGCAAATTGACTCTTTGATGTCAGGAACACACCTACATTGTTTAGAAAACAGTGAGTGCTTGCAATATGAACTTTATACAATAACAATAAAGTTCAAATTGGACTGGTATTTTGAAATTCTCGTTATCCTGGCATTTGGAAAATCCCTCATTGTAAATCTACTGCTGTATATTGTGTCGTTTGAATAGGTACATTACCAAAAATGGTATGCGTTCCTCAGAATTATTTGTCAAAACGAATTGCACGACCAGTAGGGAATCTGACAGCCAGTGTAGATACATTGCTGCCTTATTGAGATTCAGTGTGACAGCTGTCTTTATAAAGCAGAAATGAACTGCACTATTTGTTAGTCTTAACTAGTGGCCGACCGAAATTTCGGTTCCATCCATAATATTGCCGATCTAGGAGGTAGACTCTGTACCAGGGTCGTCTGCATGGGTACCTCCATCTTACCTATTTCCGCCGCCAAACAGCAGGGTTCGCTTTGCTGTGTTCCGGCGTGAAGGGTAAGATAGGCAGTGAAATTACTGGGTACTGTGACTTTACATCTTATGTCACAAGTTGGCAACGTACACTGAAAAAAAAAAAGAAATTTCCGACCCCATCGAAACTCGACTGTTCGTGAAGTTTCTTGTACATTAGTCATAATTTTTTTAATATATTTGTCACGTACGTTAATGATTATGCTTTAATTTTCTATCATTACTTAACTCTATCTGTATATAAATTTATAACACTTTCGTATGTGTTAATACATTAAAAAAAAAGCAGTAATTATCAATAAATTGTCGTAATTGTCAAATGTTTTAGTAAGTTTCGCTTTCGGCCGAAACCCGAAAGCAAGACCGAAAGTTCGGTTTCGGCTAAAAATTCAGTTTCGGTCGGACACTAGTTATAACCAAAATAGAGTCTGGCCAACGAAAGCTGAACCTATCAAAACTCGGCAAATTTAAAAAATAGTATATATATAGAGACTGTAACACCGAAAATAGTAGGAATAACTAATTTGATACTTTTTATTATTTTCTTTTAAATATCAATTATTCCTGCTTTAATTATGAGACAAAGCAAGAAGAAACAAATCAAAACAGATTCGTCGCTGACTCCAAGTTACCAGCTTTTTTGCAAAAAATCAAGCTATTTGGTTGCTTGATAATGGCGTGAAATCAGATTGCCAGGTGGCCAAGTCCGAAATTATGAGGAATAGCGAAAAGTACTCAAAGGAGGCTTTGGCCCGATTTTAATGAAAACTAAAATTGCATCTTCGATTTTTTTTAAAACAATACTCGTAGCCAGCCTAAAAAGGAACGAATTCTGGAAAGTAATGGGTTAGGAAGTTTAAAAACAAAGCATAAAAAATAGTTCGTTTATTATTTGCTAATCGCTATAGTCAAAGTCTGATTCGAGATACTCCACACCCATCGCTTCATCTGAACTACTAGAATCTTCATCCGAATCAGTCACATTTATAATGAAGCTTTCCATTTGTTCCATTATTCCATCCTTTTCTTTATATTTGTCTTCAATGTGAATAATGTGATTCACCATCTTATTCCATTCCTCTGAAGTGATACTATCAAAACACTCTTTTATTAAATTTTCAATTTCAGTTACGGTTCCTGTTACATTTTTACTAGCCGACGCCATGATGACATTGTTGACTTTTATGACAATGTTGCCGCTACAAAAAACACTGGGTTCAGCTTTTGTTAGCCAGACTCTAGCAACATATAAAATAGCTATATTTATTATGGATCTAAATTTCTGTCTATGGTACAGTTTGGATGGCTAAATTGTTTATGGATTTGTCTATGGATCTAATTTAAGCGTTTGCACCAAAATTGTTGATTTAGCCGTTTTTTTAACACAATCCCTCTTCTTCGTATCAAAGTGAGGAAGTCAATAGAACATCCAAAAATGAGGTTAAATTGGAATTATAAACAGATAAATAAAATCAAACGATCGATGTAAAAAGGAAATATTAGAAGATACAATAGCAAGGACAAACGGACAAATTATTCGTATAACATATCAAACAATAAATATGAATTAACTAAGAAAGGTCATCAGGAAGATTGCGACGAAGACAAAATGAACGCGGACACTTGCGACATAGAGCCTCGCTCCACAGCCTACTACTATGCCGACTTAGAAAAGTTAAGAAGAAACAAAACGAACCAAGAAGTTCAGGAAACCGCCACCGAGGCAAACGAATACGTAGCCACAGAAGTAGTCAACGACGGCGCTATCAAAGAAGTGCCTCCGCTTAGAGACCGACAGTGGTCTTTACCGGAGTACCACACACCAGAGAACGGCAGGAAAACGCAGGAGACCTATTCTACGGCAGGAACATTTCCTATGCCGGAGACGAAAGAGAAGGAGCCGTTGCTGGCGGAGTTGGAAGTGGTTGGAAGACTTCCGTTGACACAGTTGGACAACTCGTCGGTACGGAGAAGCAGGAGTTGGTATCTTTGCTGCCCCAATATGGGGGAGGAGGAGATATCCAGGGAGTCGTCGTGGAGATACTCGAGTTTGAGGCCAGTGACAGCGCCGCCCGCGCCGGGGCAGAATGGGTTGACGCAATTGGTGAGCAATGAAGTATAAAGTTAATAATAATAAAGAATAATAATAATACTTTGTAATATGATTTGCCTATATGGTTCTTGTGGCCTAGGCATAAGGCTGCGGCTGCTTCGGTGAGTATCTGTGTCGAATAGGACGGGAGGGATCGACACATTGCCACCACTGCGCATCCGACCTCGACTCGGCCCAGCACACGCTGGCGAAGTGCCCCGCGTGGGCCTCCGAGCGCCGAGTCTTGGTCGCAGAGATCAGGCGAGATCTGTCTCCGCCGGCATTGATTGCGGCAATGCTGGCGGACGAGGGAGGTTGGAGGGCTGTGGCCTCCTTCTGTGAAGCAGTGATGCTCCAGAAGGAGGCCGCCGAGCGGGGTCGGGAGATGGCCGATCCCGCTCGAAGGAGGCGGCGCCGGGCTCGGTAGCACAGCTGCGGCGCCGCCGCGGGTCGCCGGCGGGCGCGAGGAAGTCGCGACCGCTACGGCGACCCGGGATGGACCACGCCCCTTCCGTGGCCGGGGGGCGTCGTCGGTGGAGGAGACCGGGGGAGGTAGTGTAGCCACCCCCGAGGAGGGCTCCCCTGTATCGACGGGGGAGCGAAGGCTGGGGGTTCCCGGAAGTAGCTTGGTAAGTTCCCGGGGGCTCCCTTCATGCCTGAGGAAGGCCATCCCTGAGGTTTTTAGTGGGTAGGCCTCCCCCTTCGGGGGAGGAGAGCCCCACATAACCGCCGGCTCGCCACAGCCGGGGTATGCAATTTAATGCATTTTCCTCAGGGGAACAAAAAAAAAAAAAAGTCTGTGGTTCATATCTATATTAATATTAAAAAGCTGAAGAGTTTGTTTGAACGCGCTAATCTCTGGAACTACTGGTTCGAATTGAAAAATTATTTTTTTATTGAATAGCCCATTTATCGAGGCTTTAGGCTACATAACATCACGCTGTGACTAACAGGAGCGAAGAAATAATGGAAAATGTGGAAAAAACGGAGAAAATTATTCATCTTTGAGGGTTCCCATTGCGTGCGCTGCGAAAACGGTTCTAGATACCAAATAAATAGTATGAAAGAATTATTCCTCTTAAAATGATCTAAAAAAATGTCCGCGGCAGTATATGTCTATCTTTTAATGTTAACTCACTAGAATCATTTTTATGGTGATCTAATTTGGATATGTCGCGTTGTCAAGATCGGGTAACAGCTGAGGTGGTTGTTTGCAAAAATAAATATGATGCTCAAAATAACTATTCCGCGCGGACGAACTACAGCTACAGCTAGTAGGTAGATAAATATGGATATAGAATTATTTATATCAGAGATACAGAGTCCATTATGATACTGCATGAATGGGTTAAAAAAAGTAGCTGTCGCGCGCTTCAGCTACTTTTGTGGCTGCGTCTAGCTTCTTGCGGCGGCGTTTGTGGCTGTAACCCGTGGCTCGTGTGCGGCTACACTAAACAGTTACAAAAAACACAAAAACATTATAGAAATAAACAAAAAAATGGTTCTTATTTCCAGATAACATCCCAAAGCCCCGGGTTAGAAGATGTCAACACGCTGAAAGCGGAGCGCGACGCTCTAGCGAGAGCTCTCGCAGCCGAGAGGCAGAGGGCGGCCGCTCTAGCTAGAGCGCACGACGCAAGACTCGCGGAGTTGCACGGGGTGATAGCGGAGTTGGTGAGGCGTCGCGCCGCTGATAAAACGAGGGTTATTCCCGAAGAGGAGGTGTCGGGTGAGTGATTATTTGTTTACTTTACGCTTTTCTGGATAACATTAAAAAATTGCACAAATGGCGGACTCACTGCCAAAATCATTCACTCCCAGTCAGCCAATAAAGCGTGCAGAAAGGTTATGGCGAGAAAAAGAAAGAGTGACAAACTAAAATAACTAATTATACCGTCGTTATGTAATTTTTATTCATTTTATTAAATTACAAGCTATTTTGTATAAAAAAGTAGCTTATGTCCATTCTCGGACTATCTGTGTACCTAGTTTCATTTAAATCGGTTCAGTAGTCTTAACAATATCAACCTATTATTCCTCTTATCAACCTTTTTTGAATGAAAAAGTAGCCTATGTCCTTTCTAAGGCTCTAGACTATCTGTGTATAAAATTTTAGTTAAATCGGTTCGGTGGTTTTAACAATACTGCCATACAACCTTTCACCCCCTCCTTTCAACCTTTTACAACCCTTTTCTGCTTTAAAAGGTAGCCTCTGTCCTTTCTCAGCCTCTACACTATCTGTGTACCAAATTTCAATTAAATCGGTTCAGTGGTTTTAACAATATTTCCATACAAACTATTATGCCTCCTTTCAACCTTTTACAACCCTTTACAACCTTTTTTGTATAAAAAAGTAGCTTGTGTCCTTTCTCGGGCTCTAGACTATCTGTGTACCAAATTTCATTCAAATCGGTTCAGTAGTTTTAACAATATTTCCATACAACCAATTATCCCTCCTTTCAACCTTTTACAACCCTTTATAAGCCTTTTTTGCATGAAAAAGTAGCTTATGTCCTTTCTCAGGCTCTAGACTATCTGTGTACCAAATTTCATTTAAATCGGTTCAGTAGTTTTAACAATATTTCCATACAACCAATTATCCCTCCTTTCAACCTTTTACAACCCTTTACAACCTTTTTTGCATGAAAAAGTAGCCTATGTCCTTTCTCAGGCTCTAGACTATCTATGTACCAAATTTCATTTAAATCGGTTCAGTAGTTTTGGCGTGAAAGCGGAACAGACAGACAGACAGACAGAGTTACTTTCGCATTTATACTATTAGTATGGACTAGTATAGATTAATTAACTATTACTATATATTTTTTATATATCGAAATGTCTTTTATCTACAATTATAATGAATCTGTAGAGAGGTCAATTCTGTACATGGAATATATTTCCAAAATAACTATCGGGGGGTGATTAGGGATCGATACTGATGCCAAAAATGTAAGCAGTAAAATTTTTGTTTGTCTGTCTGTATATATAATCGTTATAGAAAGAAAAACTAGTAGACGGATTTTAACGAAACTTGGTACAATTATTTTCATACTCCTGAGCTGGTTAGTATACTTTTCATCACGCTACAATCAATAGGAGCAGAGCAGTGAACAGAAGTGTTGGAAAAACGGGAGAAGTTACTCCATTTTTTAAGCTTCCGTCGCGTGTGCAACCATAATAGTTAAATCATCATCATCATCATCAGCCCCTCTTCGTCCACTGCTGGACATAGGCCTCTTCGAGTGTACGCCACTGAGATCTATTTTCGGCTTCTCGCATCCAGCTCCTGCCAGCCGTCCTGCGCAAATCATCACTCCACCTTGCCTGAGGACGTCCTACACTACGTTTGCCGTTTCGCGGTATCCACTCTAGAACACGTTTGCCCCAACGGCCATCGGTTCTACGGCTAACATGGCCAGCCCACTACCACTTCAGTTTGTTAATCCTGTGGACTATGTCAATGACTTTGGTTCTCTGACGTATCACCTCATTTCTGATGCGATCCCTCAGAGAAACGCCGAGCATAGCCCTTTCCATAGCCCGCTGAGCGACTCTGAACTTGTAGACTAGTCGTGCCGTCAGTGTCCACGTTTCGGCTCCGTAAGTCATTACGGGTAGGACGCACTGATTGAAGACTTTCGTCTTTAGGCACTGTGGGATCGACGACGTAAAGACTCGACGTAGTTTCCCAATAATAGTTAAAGCTACACAGAAATTATATATGACGGAACTGTTCTCCTTAAAATTATGTAAAAAATATCCCACGACAGTATATGTCTATCTTTTATGGTTGACTCACAATAACACGCGTAACTCCCGATAGCTTAGCAGTTCGAAGCTTTCTGATTATATTTGTCTACTCTTACGTTTATAACACATTATAAACACTGTATACGAGTATACTGTTACGAGCTGGGGTCAGTAAATCAAACGGCGGTCTACCAAAACACGGAACTTTTATTAATTAGCACACTAACAGTCACTAATCACTTCACTGAAAGCACTGAAAGTCACTTCTTAGTTCTCCAATATCACTTCTTAGATGTTTTCGCACTGTATCGCAAAACAATACTCTCCTCCCGGCGGCCGGACACAGCCTCATATAGTCCCCTAAGGCACTTGCCACTCTTGCCAGAACATTCGCGGACACACTCGAATGTGTAGTCCAATACATAAGCGCGTAGGAATGACGTCGCGCGTTCGAGATGTTTCGAGTATAACTGTCTCTTCCTTGTGCTGTCCTTGTCACACAATACTCGAATATTCCCGTACTATCTTTCTCGAATATTCTGAGTTTGTCTATCTCTTTCTAATGATGTTTTCTCATTCTAATACTTCTCGAATGTTCCAACTATATCTGTCTCTTTCTACTATTGCTATCTCTTTCACTCCTATTGAAATTTATGTCCTTTTACTGAAGTAGGCTTAATGGCTCATAAGGGGTCCTGAAAACGCCTGAAAACGGGTTTTCAGGTTATTACGGCGTTGGATAGAGGGTAGCCTGAAACGTACTGAAAACATGTTTCAGGCGCCTGAAAACTACTGTAACTTGGGTGTAATTTAGATTTTTTAGTATGTGAAAGAGCTACTTCTGAAACGGCCTGAAACGACGTTTCAGCCTGTTGAAAACGTTTCTAAGTCATAGAAAATCACTTTTGAAGTTTTACTAAGCCACCGGCGTAACAATATACTCTTATAAAATCAAAGTTAAGGAACAAATTCTCGTATTCATTACACAATCCCTTGCGTCTACCAGGACCTGGGCCTCGGAGGCAGCTTCAGTACGGCATACTGACCCCTCGGCCATAGTCGCAAGGTACATTATTCACTATCTGAAACCAGGATTCCCTGAGTTACGATCTTTGGCATCCGAGCCACTAGACGGCGCGCTCAATTTGCGTCGCCTCTTTTGTACCGATTTTTTTTTTGTTCCGCTGAGGAATATGCATTGAATTGCATACCTCCCTTCCAACCTCCTACGACGTCACCCCTCGGCCATCCGGGGGCGAGCTCCGTTCGTGCGCCATCCATGTACACTCACGGTGAAGCTGATCATAGTCATCTGCTTCAGCATAGGTCCCTTCAAAAAACTCACAGAGAATAAGGAATAGGCTTGTTGCCTAAATTTCAGTAGTTAGATACTAATATACCTTGATGCCTATTCTATACAAAATAATTATTATTTTTGAATAAAAAATGCTTATTTATAAGAATAATTTTGCATTTAATTATATATTTGACATTAGTCATCAAAAACGCTCATGACTGTCATCGCGTCTTGAATGACGTCACGCCGTGCAAAACACAGCTGTTTTAGTATCGGAATATTCGGTATTGTGAAGTTGCCCCAGTGTATAAGCACAAGTATAAAAACACCAAAAAAAATATTTATGTACGTGCCAAACAATCAGCAGATACGTAAAAAGTGGCTGACACTCGCGAGAAGGAATGATGCCCATTCTTTTTCGCACTTCCACAAGACACTTGGGAATGACATTTTGACTTTGACGTTTCGCACGGCGTGACGTAACACTTTTTAGTTGGTGTTTGCTGTCACGTGACTTATGGCTTATTTTGTGCAATTTTATTTTGTAAAAATATAAATAATCAAAAGTTATTATTTTATAAAACTTTGTTTTTTCATAATTAAATGATCATCTTAATAGTTATGCAACCTAATGCATCAGATTTGTTCATAGTGGATACAAGCCTATTGCTTCGCTTGTTATAGATGAGTGCGAATCCACCACGCAGCCGGCGGGCGAGCTAGACAACGATGCTGACCAATCCAGAACTGAGCAGGTAAAATGATATAATTAAAAAGAAAAGGTCATATTAGGTAAATATGAATTCAATTAGAAGCTTATTCCATTAAGCAGTGATTCTCAACCTTTTTTTTGTTGCGGCACATATTTAACGATTTCAAAATTTGGCGGCACACAAAGAAAAAGATAATAGTACATTATGGTACAAGTGTGTAATGTTCGGTAATCATCAATACACACGTGTATCATACAACGTTTTTCAACACACTTCTGAATAAAATAATACTTAAATAAAAAACCATTTTCTTCATAAATTGTATTTGCAGACATCTTAATTAATAACTAACTAAATAACTTCAAAAGAGAAAACGAGACGAGTTGTGAAAAATGTTTCGTAATGGCGGGAAAAATGAATCAGTTTTTCTATGCGCGCGCATCGGCCATAGACTAATAGATTTCGTAATGGCGGAAAAAATTTATTAGTTTTCCTATGCGCGCGCATCGGCCATAGACTAAAAAATAAGGTTTCCTTTTTTTTGGGCTTTTCGCGGATAGCTTTTTAGCGCAAATGTAAGCGTAACTCAACCAATAATATGAAAAAAAAAGCTATTACTCACTCGTGAATAATAGTAATGAAAAAGTCACAGTTTGATAACAGGTGTCATTATGTGCCTAATTGCCATGGGATTAGAGCCACTTTATGAGGAAGTGTGTTGAAAAATAATATATACTACAATAATAACTGAACGTTTATTAAGGGATTAATTACAAGCTAATATTTAAGCAGATTAAATAAGAAGAGGTTTAACAACATCGGTGGTTAAAAGTGGACTTAGAAACAGAATGCGAGTGTGTGTGCGAAACAGAGGTGGACATGTTGAACACGAAAGATAAAATAAAATACATTTGTTTAACCTAATTTAAATTGTTTTATTTTATTTTGTAACATAATTGATAAATTTTACATTAATTTCACTACTCCTTTTTGGACTTTTACCAAAGATTATTCCAAGAAATCTAATAGCAGCCTACCTTGTTATACCTTGTTGAATAGCTAATGAAACGTAGATATTTTTAAAGGTGTCTGCAGCCTACGTGTCATAGATTTTTTTTTACTATTGCTGGTTGAAGTTTGATTTGTACTGATTTTTGTTTGATGCTATAACTATCAATCTTCTATCTACAACCTATTTAGTTGAGGTAACTCTTTTTTTTTTTGCATTATGATGAACAAACTAATCTGCTACACAAAAATAGTATAAAACTAGATATTTGAATTATAATAAACAAAAAAAATGGGCCAATAGACAAAAATCGGACATTTTTTCAAAAAAGTCTTTAAAGCCTTATAACTTGAAAAGGGTTAAGTTGGGGGGCGGGGTTCCAAGGGGAAATCTGTCAGAAATGGTGGGAACCACGACCCCCTAACGGGGTTCGCACGACTTACCAGGTAATCCTGTATATTTGTAAAGTATGGCGGCACACAAAAATGCCGCGGCACAGTGGTTGAGAATCACTGCATTAAAGCAATATATATTGGGTTCACTGTATTTTTTGTCAAATGCAGCCAATCTTAAAATGTGTTTCTCAACTTTCTTTCGCAGAACACCACAGAAGCCTCGAGCTCTGAAGCAACGCCGAGGGAAATGCCAGAGCTGTCCGCCGCAAACGATGACAACTCTACGAGGTCAGAAATCTTATCTTATAACGGGTCAGATATCTTGTCTTCAACCGAAGTCAAACATCTTATCGTGTCTTTCATTCGGTCAGACGTCTTATTTTGTATGTCAGACATTTTATCTTGGTTTAACAGATCAGTTTTTTCTCCGATTCACTTTGCAAAACGGACCTTAAAAAAAGCCTTTTTTTTCGGTTTTTTACATAACCTATGACACTCAGCCATAATGTGGCTTTTTATTGGTGAAAGAACTTTTACCCTTACAATTTGACAAATATACGAACACACAAACTTTACTTCTTTATAATATTAGTATAGATTTGAAAAAAACAATAAAACTACGCTTCAACAACATTTATTATTAGTTTCAGTTGACTTTAACTTAAGTAAGACGAAATAAAATCTAGCGAGATCTTTTGTCATTATTTCTACACACAATTTTGGGACTTAATAGTCTTGGTCTTTGGGAAAAACAAATAAAATATCTTCTAAAAACAATGCCATCATGTCACCACAATATAATTTAGTACCTTACATTACATACTATATAATTAACTTTAGTCTCTGTCTGTACTACAAACTTTTCTATCAAAATGTATAATTGAAACGACAGTTTTTGAATTAGGTATAAAAATCAAACAATCAGACTAGCTTCATAATTACAAGGAATAACAACAAGGTACAGGTAACTTATTTTAGTCCAACTTTTCAATATAAATTATAATATTTTGTTATATATAGACTTTTTTGTTACGTAAGTATACTTAAGAATCTAATAAATAATTAATAATCAGACTAATTATAATTACAGTTTAAAGAGGAAACTGCTCCAAAAACTAGCCCACTAGCTATTTTTATTATTTAGGAAATAAGTTTACAAAAATACAAGGGCATTTAAAGCATTATCTGATAGTCGGTTTCGTATTAAGTTTATAAAAAATTGAGTTAATTTCTCGATTTCTCGACCACTTTTTGCTCGTCTCGAGTAAGGCAAAATTCTCGGGAATTCTCGATTCGAGAATATTCTATTTATAAGCTATTTACATCAAATATTCAGTTTGTACATGTTTGTATTTCCAGTGCGGACGGGCCCCAGCTGGAGGTGGTCTCGCCACAAGAAGAATGCGAAACTAGTCTCAACTTGTCCGAGAGAGATTCGGACAACCTTCTCAGTACTTCGAGGTGAGCTGATTGTATTTTTCAATACACCTGGTCATTTGAAATATATATTTTATGTACGGAAGTGAAAGTTGGGTATGGGAGAAACGACATGAAAGCAGAATAAATGCAGTAGAAATGAGAGCTTTGCGGAGTATGGCAGGAGTAAAACTGAGTGACAGATTGCATAATGAAGTGATTAGAAAGAAATGTGGTTTGAAAGAGGATATCGTGACAAGAATAGAGAAAGGGATGCTTGGGTGGTTTGGGCATGTGGAACGGATGGATGAAAGTAGACTGACCAAAATGATTTATGAAGCTGGAGTGAGTGGAGACACGGGACGAGGAAGACCTAGGCGAACATATTTCGAACAAATCGAAAGTGTCCTCAAAAAAGGCCAGGTCAGAAGTACCCGCAATCGTCGAGCATGTATGAGGGATGTTATGAAAGTAGATGAAGCGAAAGAGATATGTAAGGACCGTAGCAAGTGGAAGGACTTAATCTCTGCCTACCCCCGTGGGAAAAAGGAGTGAGTGTATGTATGTATGTATTTTATGTGTTTGTAGGAATATTTAAAGACCAGTTGTGCCCACGACTTCGTCCGCGTGGAGTCGTACTTTTGGATAGCATTTTTAGTGTTCTGTTGCCGAATGGAAAAAAAACGGAACCCTGCTGGATTCGTCATGTCTGTTCGTCCGTTCGTCCGTATGTCACAGCCACTTTATTCCGTAACTATAAGAGCTGTACTGTGGGAACGTGCTAAGTAGATGTATTCGGTGAACTGCATTAAGATTTTCATACAAAAATAGAAAAAAACTAATGAAGGAGATGTCCTCTTATTACAAGGAGGTTGGTTTTTTGTGATCAGCGTTAACTAACAAACACTAAACTACATTAAATTGAAAGCGAAAAAATATGAAGTATGAAACAAATAAAAGAAATATTTTTACCACCCCCAATTACTTTTAAATAAGTAAAACATGTTTATAAGAAATATTTCATTATGGCAACACCTTAATGATGTTTTTATTAATCTGTGACTACCGGTATCTTACTCTATGTTTGATATTTTCCGTTGAGTTGAATCATAGAACAATTTTACTTCTGTGAATATTACTCTCGTAATAATAATTCTCGTGCGTGGTTTGTCTTCTGAGCTTTTTCGATTTATATTAATTACGGACTTTTGGCATTCTCCCAACTGGATTTTCGATTTGCACTTGATTTGGACACCGATAACATTTTCACTCGACGATTTTGATATATCTATTTTATATATATTGTTTTTAAGCTCGCAGATTTTACATGAATGATGAATAAATAAAATATTTGGAAATTATTATTAGTGCTTATGAGACTCCAGCATAATCATAAGATCATATCACTTTAATTGTGGTAGTCGGTCGTAATTCCGTATTTAACAAGGTACTCTGCTGCACAGATTAGTATACTATTCTCTGCTGGTCTGATCATAATCATAAAATCAAAACTATGACATTGACAGCAGGTGCCTGACTTGTCAGTTGATTTTTTATTAATATTTTTTTCTGGCTCTAGATAACATACATTAAGTAACATTAACATACAGCAGTCCTTATATTTTGTTAGTTAAAAACTTCTCAAAATTAGAAATATTCGGTTCATTAAAGCAATTATGTATGTATTTAGATTTTTAAAAGGCTTGTCGATAATTTTTTTTAAGCAATGTGTAATTATTGCATTAAAGATATTTCATTTTTTATTATACTAGAATACGAATTATTAAAAATCGGGGGTCTTGAAAATAACATGACTTACGGCGATTACTTTCTTTTATAGCCTTCTATCCAAATATATCAAAGGAGATGTCCCATATTGGTTTATAGTAACTAACTCGGGTAAATTTCTCTCTTCAGCTCAATCGGCTCACTTCGGAGCACAGCTCAATCGGAGACCGGGGTCTCCGATTGAGCTGAGATTTTGCATGCACGTGGAAGTCGGATGACAATGCATGGTTATGTGTGTGACGTCATTTTAAATCCAACATGGCGGCATTACCAAGATGACGGATCAATTATTTTTATTGCACCCCTACAATATCAAATGAAATATCAACTAAAAAACTGGGTATCAACTGAAAGAACTTGCAAAGAACACCTTGATAAATAATGTTACTTCACTCCTAATCCAATATGGCGGACTTTCCCAAGATGGCGAACCAATTGTTTATATTGCACTCCTACAATATGGGTATCAAATGAAAGGGCTTGCAAAGAACACCTTGATAAATAATGTGACGTCACTCTTAATCCAAGATGGCGGACCAATTGTTTATAATGCACTCCTACAATAAGGGTATCAAATGAAAGGGCTTGCAAAAAACACCTCGATAAATAATGTGACGTCACTCTTAATCCAAGATGGCGGACTTTCCCAAGATGGCGGACCAATTATTTATAATACACCCCTACAATATGGGTATCAAATGAAAGGGTTTGCTAAGCTTGGTTTTTTAGTCTGAAAATAAATTACAAGTAAAAAAAAATATTAATACAAGCTTTTATTAAATGTGCTAAAAAGAATAAAATAAACTTTTACATATAAAAGCTTGTCGTTAAAAGTATTTTATAAGTAAGTAAATCTCACGACGAGCTTTTATGTGTAAAGTTTATTTTGTTCTTTTTAGCGCATTTAATAAAAGCTTGTATTTATTTTTTTTTTACTTTTAATTTATTATAATGTGTTTCGTGTCTATGTTAAAATAAATGTTTGTTTGTTTCTTATTTTCCATCCATCCATCTGGATTGATGTGTGGTGTGACAAGGATGGATTAGATAAGGAATGAGTACATAAGAGGAAGCCTGAAAGTAGCGCCAGTGGTAGAAAAAGTGAGGGGAAGTAGATTAGCATGGTTTGGACATGTGATGCGGAGGGATGAAAGTCATGTCACAAAACGAGTGTTGAATATGAAAGTGGAGGGATACACGGGCAGAGGACCCGAATAAAAGATGGATCGATTGTGTGAAGAATGATATAAGAGTGAAAGGAGTAAGCATGGAAATGACGGCTGATAGAGAGGAATGGAAGAAAAAGATCTACTGCGCCGATCCCAGATAATGGGAAATGGGCAAGAGGATGATGATGTTTCTTATTTTCCAGGCTTTGGCGCAGTGGAGACGTGGGGGGTAGTGTGGGGGGCAGTTGTGAGAGAGAGAGGGGGTCGCCGGCTGAAATTACTCCACAATGTGAGTGTTAATTCTAACCTATTAATATTTTTTTTTTCTCTTTATTTTAAAAGGACTTTTATCCAAATGGATATATGTCAGTCCTATCGGAACATATACATAATCATACACAATACGGAACATATTCACAGTTAATCTCAAGGTAGTCGCGGCAGGCACAGTACATTGTATAACATATGGGCCTCTTTGGAAGTTGGCTGGGCCAAAACACTGTGGAACATACCAACATCCATAATATTAATTTTTAATCTGTTGATTAGTACTCTCCTAGCATCTTCATAACGGACACATTCCACCAACAAGTGTTGGACATCTTCCATAGTACCACAAATTTCACAGTTAGGAGATTCTATTTTTTTCATTAAATTCCAAACTTGTTGGATGGATAATGTCCAGAACGTAATCTATTAAATAACACTATATATTCTCTACTTAATTTAAGGTTGTAAAACCATGGGTGACGTAGAGGCTGACACTGAATACTTTTATACCAAATGCCTTTTTCTTTTGACCGTTTATCGAAATATTCACTCCATTTATCAAAACAAATATGCTTATATTTTGATGTAATTTCCGAATAAAATCTGATCTTAAATTATTTTTCGAGATATAGAATAAAACGGGCAATCTTCGGAAGTCCTCAAGAACAGCTCCGATTTTGATGGTTTTTTATATATATATATTCTATATATATATATATATAGTATTATATATAGTATATATATATATATACATATACTATAGTATATATATATATATATATATTCTAGTATATATTTGGTCGACGCGGGGTGATTAAGTAGACATGTGAGGTGCTGTTCTGGTATGCACAAAAAAATGGATGGCGGTAAATACCTCGCTCCAGGGTGTCGTCAGGAGGCAATTAAGCTGCGGTTCTTGATTATATTTACACACAACAATACAATACTTTATATAAGCAAAATAAATCGGTAGGAATTCACAAATTGCGCTTGCGTATCTGTCATCAAACTGAAACCTTTTCATCTTCTTGCTACCGCATATCTTCTGTCCCTCTTCAGAGCACTCAATAGGAGCGAGATAGGGATAGGGTATAGATGGGTAGCACATACCAGACGCGAAAATGAGGTAGGTATATAATTAAATTTAAAAATAACGTGGCGTTAACAATATATTTATATTCTTTTAAATCAGTAACCTCTTGGAGTGGGCACGGAACTATTTATATTGTTTAAACATTGTCAGTGTTGCAACGGAAGTGTCTTAGCGGAACCAGAAACGGAAACAGATGTCAAAAGTAAATTTTCGCAGAAACGGAAACGGATGCAGAAACGGAGTGTAAATGATATGAAAAAAAAAACAAATTTACAAAAATGTAATTCTTATAAGTGTCAAATGCACCAAATCTAGATTAAAAATAGATATATTAGAAATCTGCTGTAGAAAACAATATTGCCAACTTTGCACTGACACATTTTAATAATATCAAAAATTTAGTAGTGGCAAGTTATATTTTATAAAAAGTAATCCGTCATAAATAAAAGTCGTCGGTTGTAAACTTCCGTTTAAATCTCCTTTATAACAGTTGCGGAAACAGAAGCAACGGATGTTGAAAAGCGAGCACAATTTCCGCACTTGCGGAAACAGAAGCAACGGATGTTGAAAAGCGCGCAGAATTGCCACACTTGCGGAAACAGAAGCAACGGATGTTGAAAAGCGCGCAAAATTTCCGCACTTGCGGAACAGAAACAGAGATCCGTTGCATCACTAAACAATATCAACGACATTTATATAAAAATCAGTTTGGTCTCGATTTTTTTCGTAAAAAAATCTCCACATTTTAATTTTATTGTAACAATAGTTGGTGCAAAAAAGTTTTTAACAACATTGAAATTAAAATATATATATATATATATATAATATATATATATATATATATATATATATATAATATATATATTATATGTGTTACTTTATATACGCTACAAATACTTCTTTACCCAACTTAACAACTTACAAGGCTTCATTCACGCGTCTATGTAACTCCAAGTTCCAATTTTTGAACGTGGTCTATGAAACAAAAGAGTTTGGCAACCTCTTTGAACTTTGTCATTGCCAATTAAAAAAATAATCAGTTCAGCAGACGAATTTTTGAAACAACAGAAAACCAATTCGCACTCGCAATCGTGAGATTCGTATACGAATCACCGAATTCACTATTTGTGAACTTTCATTTCGTGCGTTGTGCAACGAGTGGTTCAACCCACTCGTTTTTGATTTCTACTAGTAGAATATCCAACGCTGAAGTGACCTTGACAGTGATAAATTTACTCTGGTTAATGTAAAGCTTGCAAATAGGTACACAATAATAAGTAGATATTTTTTGAGTTACATATTGTTACGCCGGTGGCTTAGTAAAACTTCAAAAGTGATTTTCTGTGACTTAGAAACGTTTTCAGCAGGCTGAAACGTCGTTTCAGGCCGTTTCAGAAGTAGATTAGAAAATTATTAGAAGATTAGAAAATCTAGATTACACCCAAGTTACAGTAGTTTTCAGGCGCCTGAAACATGTTTTCAGTACGTTTCAGGCTACCCTCTATCCAATGCCGCAATAACCTGAAAACCCGTTTTCAGGCGTTTTCAGGACCCCTTATGAGCCATTAAGTCTACTTCAGTAAAATGACATAAATTTCAATAGGAGTGAAAGAGATAGCAATAGTAGAAATAGACAGATATAGTTGGAAGATAGTACGGGAATATTCGAGTATTGTGTGACAAGGATAGCACAAGGAAGAGACAGTTATACTCGAAACGTCTCGAACGCGCGACGTCATTCCTACGCGCTTGTGTATTGGACTACACATTCGAGTGTGTCCGCGAATGTTCTGGCAAGAGTGGCAAGTGCCGCAGGGGACTATATAAGGCTGCGTCCGCCGCCGGGAGGAGAGTATTGTTTTGAGATACAGTGCGAAAAACATCTAAGAAGTGATATTGGAGAACTAAGAAAGCGACTTTCAGTGCTTTCAGTGAAGTGATTAGTGACTGTTAGTGTGCTAATTAATAAAGTTCAGTGTTTTGGTAGACCGCCGTTTGATTTACTGACCCCAGCTCGTAAACAAATATATTTTAATTTAAAGATAGTCGAAATTATTTATTTATAATATGGTGAGCTTAGAAGAGTACATTTTATTAAATTATAACTTTAGCGAAGATGAAGAGGATTTCTTAGAAATTAGTAAGCAATAAAAGTAAATGTTAATAATCATAAAATGCTTTGACAGTTGAGTAACAACTTGACAATTATTTAATTTACATTCCGTTCCACGTATGTATCATCGCCGGTTTTTTTGTTTTTGTTATTGTCATTTTTAATTTTTCTGCGTGAAACGGCATCTAATTAAGAATTTGTTTTTAATGACAACACTGAATTCGAGTGATTCAAAAATCGATGAAATTGTAAGCAGTAGAAAACAATTTCGCGCACGATTTGCATTCGTATTCGAATTCCAAATTCACGTCTAAGATTTAAAAATACGTCTCCAGGACTTAAACGAGAGTTAAAGTTAAAAGTATTATTGTGTCTATTCGTGTGAATTTTTTATCTGCATTTTTTTCTTCCAGCGGGCAATTGCGAGACTCGTCAGACTAAAGTCGCCTCCCGGGTTCGCTTGCGAAGGACAGAGGACACGGAATCCGAGAAACTGGACACCAGACATGTAAGTTTTATGTGCACACGACATTTCACGCTTTACACGTTGACTTGAGACAGCTCTTATGTCGCTCGTAATAGCGGCGGTTTTTCGTACAGCAAATTGCAAGTGTTAGGTGCAACACGTCAGATTTACATTTGGACCTTGAGACAG